>JAVSBS010007729.1:26861-39185 GCA_033124195.1 Coracias cyanogaster | reverse complement strand
GTCCCTTCTGGCCACCCTTTCCGGACTGCGCGGCCGGGCTCAAGAGGGGGGCGGTGGCATCAGCGAGGTGCGCGACTCCCCTGTTGTTTTTTTCCAAACTATAGTCCGGCCCGTGACAGTGTCTGAGGGACACTGAACTGGCCCCCTGTTTAAAAAGTTTGAGGACCCCTGGCTTAGATGATCTTTAAAGGTCCCTTCCAACCCAAAACATTTTATGATTCTATGATATTGTGATCTTAATTAGCAGAATATCATACATTTTTAAACCCATGAAATATTTGTTGTTGCCTGACTTGGAAGACTACTCCAAGGTATGACAAACTGATCTGAATTAGTACTCTTTCCTAAGGTAAAGGGAAAACCATCTCCTTTTTCTATCTGTTCTCCTTTATTCAACAGAAAGACTACATTTATTTCCTTACTTATTTACTCTTTTTCTTAATATGTATGATGTAACACTTCACAGTAACTCTTACACATCTGTGTTCATGTTAAGATGTCTGCAGGTAACTCCTTTTTCAAAACACACTACCTCCACTAATCCTACTCTCATCAGGATCACAAATTGTCTCTACTTAATGAATTAGCTGGATGGGAGGATGGGATAAGATTTCTTGTAAGAATTTAGGAGATATTTTAGATTTTTTGTGGTTTTACAAGTAGGAGAATTGGGAGAGAGAATATTTGCAGTTATTGGTCTGGTCACTCTCTGCTGGATAGCGGTAACCATACATAGGATGTCCTAGAAAGAATCTTCTTGCTAAAAGAAGAATGCATTATCTATGGGCATAGAATAGAGCTCACTACAGCTTTTGGGCTGAAGCGTTGTCAGTTGCCCAGTTGGCATAGGTATCTTGTATATCCCAGCCTTAGCATGTCTTAGGTGGCCTCAGACTCTTCCATTTCTGGATAGCTTCATATCTCCATTTGAAGTTCTGCTTGAACTGTATTGCTAAACATGAACTGTGCTTCTTTCTTCTCCCTGCTAAGCAGTTCGAAACCCATAAGAACCCTAATTTTGACCTCTAATTAGAAAAAAAAGGATAGCTGGATACAGACTTATCTACAGCACGCTTCAGGCAAAGTCTAGGTGACCAGACCTGAGTTTAAATGGAATGCTGAAGCTACAGTCAAGTCTGGTTGAGGCACCTAAGGCCTATTAGTACACTCAGAGCCCTGAAAAGTATACTGTTAAAAATAGAAAATTATATATGCAGATGAGAATTTTCTAGAAGTGCATCTGCACTCATCCAACTTGCTGCATGAAAATAAAGAATTTTGAAGCATGTTGAAGGCTTCAACTGCTTCAAGGTACTTAACTTCTGAGCTTATTAGTAATGTTCCTATACTTAGAAATAAGCAAACTGTTGACATGAAAGTTTTTTGCTTCATATTTAGCAGTAAAAACTTCACTGAGTTTTCACTGACATCCCAAGACCAAAGTGAAATAGGTGGCTGTGCTTTAAAGACAGTCTCAAAAGAACATACTGCTTTTCTGTACAGATATGCATGTTAACTTTTATCTATCATTCCATAAATTATTATTTCATACACACATGCTAAACTAGTTAACATGTCTATCTGATGTGGGTACCGCATACCATAGAATACCAAATATATCAGAAATCCCATATACCAAAGACTAGATGTTGTATGTTCTGACATGCATGCCAGGCTTTTAGAAAAACTGAATCTTTATGTTATTGAAGGCACAGGCATTATGCATGTTAATCATGAAACCACCACCATCTGTTGTGCATAATGTTCCAGTTTTATTGTTCAAATGGGGAAAGGAAAAAGGAAAGCAGTAATAATTCGGATACTGTAAATGATACACCCTTAACTTCCAGAAGTTTTGTAATTGAGGAAAAAAATTACTTCAGCCTTAAACTTGAAATTGCTTTTGTTCTGCAAAATTAAAAACAAACAAGCTGTGCCAGGAATGCATGTACTAATGAATGCCAGAGTCTGAAGTTATTCTATGCACAAGAATTCAGCATAAGACCTTTTATATACACCTATTTATTTTTTTTTTTTAAGATTAGTCATCCTTGATGTTTAATAGTGTTCCCTGTTCCAGCAGCCAAGTACAATTTACAAGATCCCTGATTTCTGAAGTTCTGTCTTTTCTTTAGAGGTCAAGAATCTTGCAGTTTTCACTGCTCATCAAACAAAAAGCAGAATACTGTTGAAAAGAACAGCAGGGGAGAAAGACAGGAAGCAAAGATCAAAATGTAGCAGCAGGGAAGCAAGTGAAAACAGCACAAAGAACTGGGTGACGAAAGGTACAAGTGAACAAGAGAACAAAGTGGAGCTCAGACAATCCATTTAAACTGAGCATCCAGTCTAATGTTTGCAGGTTTGTTGAGAACATTTGTACATATTTTTCTGTCCACAGTTTTTAGAGCCTTTTTTGGTTTCCCCAGATGTGGAAGAATGCTTTTTACAATTTGAGGAAGTTTAGTATAAATGTTTTTTCTTCTTTTTGTTTCATGTCTGAATGCATTTTTGGTTACTGAAGAAAACATGCAAGAAGACAAGTATATTGTGACTGTCTTATTAATGTTTGCTAATATGCTTTCAATACCTCCTTGTAACACTCATAAGACAGTTCAGGGCAATATAAAATTATAAATCCTTAGACATAAGAGGCAGCACCAGCACAGAGACCAAGAGAAATAATGATATATACAAGTGTACAAAGCACGTAGCAGTCATAAATGAGAATATATCATTAATGATTATTCTTGATTTTGCCATTGAGTGTTGTCCATCTGAGAGTTTGAAATAATATAACTCTTTTCCTGCTTTTTATCATTATTAACCTGCTGGCCAGGTCTTTGAACAGACAAAAGGGATTCAAAAGGAGCTCCAACTTATGTTCACTCTTCTAAAATAAAAATAATAGTATGAATTTTATTTTTATTCTGCTTTACAACATGTCTATACATGAAATGACTGATCTTGTCTGAATCAAAATTAGCTTTTGATGACATTCTAAATATATGTGAAAGAAAATAGTCATTTTTAAGTTCAGGCTTTGAAAATATGCATATATTTTGCTTGGAGGATGTGATCTTTGCATATTAACCAGATTTTTTGGGTCCCCCTTCCCTCCAGGGCTTCATTTTGTGGGACTTTTCCAAGTACATCTTTGAGGAACCCAAAGTCTGCTCTTGTGAAGTCCAGGGTCATGAGGTTGCTTTTCACCCTCCTCTATGCTTTCAGAATCATGGACTCCACCATCTCATGGGCACTGCAGCCAAGACTGTCTTTAACTCTCACTTTCCCGAGAAACCCCTACTTGTTGGTGAATATGAGGTCCATCAGAACACATCTTCTCCTTGGTTTCTCTGTCAGCTGGAGGAACAATTTATCAGCAATGCACTCTAGGAACCTCCTGAGTTGGTTATGCCCTACTATGTTGTCCCTCCAGTAGGTATCTGGGTGGTTGAAGTCCCCCATGAAGACCAGGTTCTATGAACGTGAGGCTGCTCCTGACCGTCTGTAGAAGGCCTCATCCACTTTTAATTTCTGGTCAGGTGGCCTATAGAAGACATTCTCTATAATATCACCTTTACTTGTCCTCTCTTTCATCCTAACCTATAAACTATTGGTTCATCTATCCCCAGGTAGATCTCCACATACTGCTCTCACATAAAAGACATGAGATTTCCAAGACTGAGACACTTCTACTGTTCTGCAATGTCCTGATGTTCTGTAATGGTGGAAAAGAAGATGTCAAAGTAGCATAGGAGAACCTCTCAACATTGAGACCGTTTTTTAAATAAGAGAAAAACAAAGCAAAGAGGAACTAAACAAAGACATGAAAAGAAACTGCTAAAATGCTTTCTTTTGTTTTCTGAATACATTTTTTTCAAAGTCAAATACCATCACCTTTCAAATTCAGTGAAACAATCTTAAAGGAAAAGACTGAACTTCCTTGTTTGCAATATTCACAGGAGCAGGAATGCTCACAAAATAGGGTCATTTTTCATTACTTTTACGTGGACTCCAATTGAGTTATTTCTTTTTCTTGAAAATATATTATTTAATGTGCCTGTTAATATAAATTTCCTCTTAGCTTTTCAGCATCATAGCAAGCATTTATATAGTCAGATTACATTGTTATGATATTTTCTCATATAATGTCAGACATTAAAATAGTTTAAATACCTACATTTAGACACATAGTTTGGCTAAATTACTGTTGCAGATACAATTATTCCTCTTAAGGAAACCATAATGTAATTTATACCTGAATATCTTCAGTTCTGCTCTTAACTGGGTCTTTTCTTTCTCATTTTGTTGGCTGTTCCACTAACTGTAATACTGTGTTAGTTTGCTTTCTTTTGTCTTTTTTCAAACTTAGATTTTCCAGATGTTGCTGGATTTCAGCATGAAATAGCTGATTGAAGTAGTAACATATATTACTTTAGAATTTCATTTTAGATTTTTTTTTTGTTTTTATTTTTCTCTGATTAAATAATCTTCATCTCTCCAGGCAGCTTTATTTTATTATGTCATGGTTTGTAGCTCTGAGGTATAAAAATGACCCTTCAGTATTTTAATTTTTTGAGCTTCATTATTGTACTTGGAAACAAAGCTCACTAGTTCTCAAGTAATGTTCTGTTAGTCTATTCAACAGACATAGTAGCCTATAGTTACTTTAATTAGTATGAGCATTTTGAAATACATTAATAAATTTATTTTAGTTAGCCCATAGAGCCGTGGATACCAAAGAATGCTAGCACACAAACATGAAACTGTGATAATTTGCACAAAAGTTACAGTTAAAGATTGCACAGATGGGTATTATTATAGGTTTTCCTAAATGTATTTCTCTCCAGTGCAAAGACGCTTATCGTCACAATGTATTACTAACATGTTTGTCTGGTAAATTTCAAAAAAGGGTATATGATGATAAAACTGTTCTATAACTAGTCTCCCTTATAGAAGTTAATAATAACCAATTGCTTTCAATACAGAGAATTAGATGTAAGATGAGTTATATGTTTAGTTTCTTCTACAATATTTCGAATAAATGCAGTAGTCAAAATTTCTTACTTTAAAATATTCATGGTTGACCATCAGATAATGTATTTCACCTATATTGTTTTCCACTGTAGAATATTTAAGTGGGTTTCATGAGTCTTTTTCAGAATCTTTCCTGTATTCTCCTTGGACACCATATTATTATTTAAATAGCTATGGAAACGTGTTGCGGGGTTTTTTTTGTAACATAAACTGACCTTGCTGTTGATTTCAAAAGATACACCACATTATCACTCTAAACATTTTTCTTACCATTTTCAGTAACTTATTTACAGACACTAGTAACTGTTGTAGTGTGAACTTGTTCCTCTAAGTTTTCTTTTTTTTATTTTTTAAATCTTAATTTTCTACATTATGTAAGGTGAATCTAACCACAAGGATTTCTATTCTTGTTACACATTTCGTTCCTTAAAGGATATGATGCATAAATTATTTAAATGCATACAGACAAACATGCGTGGTTTCGTAGGTCAATATGCCTTCAAGATACAGTGAGGGAAATTGTTATTGTCCTGCGAAATGTGTGATATTACTCAGCAGAATTTAAGTTCTCTGTGTTATTTCACAGTATTAAGACACTGATCACTATAAGAACTATATAGTGTGGCTAGGATTTTTAAAACTGGATAGAGCAGAGCGCTTACTGATTTATTGTTCTTGAAAAAGTTCTGAACAACTGGCTTAAACCAGAAATATTACCCAAAGCTGCAGAAGAGTAGTCTCTGCCTGTAGTAGTGAGGAGTAATAAAACTAATAGTAAGCAAAAGAAAAAAAAAGAGTTCTGAGAAAACTGGGAAGAGAACTGTGGATCTATATTATCAGTGTACAGGTTTTGTTGTAGTAGCAGTACTAGAAGAATGATCACAAATGTGGCATAGCTTCCTTTAGTAAAACCACATTTGTATGTGGGAGGCAAGAGCACAGAACAAAAGACACAGAATACTGGACTTAATGAATACCAAGACTAAAGTTCTGTTTCAGGGCATATACAGCTTAAAACTTGACAAAGAAATTTAAAAAAAGGAACAAGTAAGATGAGAAGCTGAAGGACTGAAAGTTAAAATTACCAGCTCCCTGATACCACAATGCTCGGTTTATCACAATCTCAAACCATGATGTTAAAGAGATTTGCCAGTTTGGAGGTGCATATCTAACAGATATTCCCAGAAAATTCTTCAGAAGTCTGTCTGTCCTAAATAAGTTTCTGATGATTAGGTGGCCAAAAACTAATGCATAATGTGATGGATGTGAGGACAGGCATCTCTGTATAAGGGAAGTTGGTACTTAGAATAGTTAGAATAATCTTACTAGAAAAGCAGAGAAGGAGAGTGTTGAAAAGTTGGATTTCCAAGATAAAAGGCTGTGCTGAAAATTTATTAATAAATCGTGGGGAGGAAGACTAACATAAACATTTGTGACAGCAGCAGAATTAGAAAAATGATATCTGAAAGAAAGAAATACACAATATTTATCCAAGGTCTAAGAGATGACGACATTGTCACTGTATATGACAAAAGATTTTTTTTCCCAGTTGAATGAGAAAAAGACTCAGATAAAGATTCTTTGGGCAGTTAAACACTGTAGTCATTTCCTGCACCAGGAATCAGCACAGAATATATAAGTCTGAACATTCACTGCCTCATCAACACTGATCATATTAACATTTGCCAAATTTTAAAATAAATGTATTGCAGAAAAGCTGGCATAATTTCTGGGCATTTCCAAATATTGTATCATAAAAATAGTACATTTCTAACTTTTTGGCACCCACCACTGCAACCCATGGTCACAGCAAGTGTCTTACACAATAGATGCACAAATGGTACCATATGCGTACAGCAGGAAAAATAAGCCAGTGGGAATTACATACTTCCTTTTTAGGAGTTCAGATCAGGCCTAAAAATGAATGTTCATTACCTTCTGAACTTGTTTACTTCACAATAATACAGTTATTGTTCTCTACTACTTAAGAAGGTTTTGTACAATTTCATATTTAAATTTTAGTTAATTGACACAAGGCTCTTATACTATCATGCAACAACAAAGGCAAATTGAATCCTGGGCTGCATCCACAAGGGCATTACTAGCAAAGATAGAACCATGATCGTGGTGTTCTATGCAACACTTGTCAGGCCACAACGGGAGTACTGTATCTGGTTCTAGTCCCCACAATTCAGAAAGATGTGGACAGAGTGGAAGTGGTCCAAGAGAGGAACATAAAGATGATCAAAGCGCTGGGAACCTGCTCTATAAGGAAAGACTGAAGGAGTTAAGCCTTTTTACCCTGGAGAAGAGAACGCTCATGGGGAAACTCACCATTGTTATCTAGTACCTAAAGTGTGGCTACAAAGATGTGGCCACAGAATAAATATAACATTTTCCTAGCGCTAGTATATTTACACCATAAAATTATATTAGTAATTGTTTCCAAGTTTCTCTAGGATCTTATTTATATTTTTAAATAATAGTGTTGCCTGCGTAAGGAACATTACTATTCGTTTCCAAAATCTTTCTTTTGGTTCATTCATAAAGAATTATACCCATATTGCTGTGCTCTGAGGATGGCATAAGACATAATTTTCCAAAGAGATGTCCTCCTACTATTCTGGACTCATAGCTGGCCAGAAGAAATTGCCTATCTTCTGTCAAATAGGAAGATATATCCGAAAAATAAAAGAAGAAAATACATTAAAATTTACATATCACTATCAACAGAGGTGAAAGACTGGAAAAAATCCAGTTCATGCTGATGTCAAAGATTGCTAATACTTATTCATTTCCCCTCATATTTAGAAAAGTTTGGCAATGAATGAAAGTATTCACTAGAGGGGAAATAATATTTGAAGAGTCTAAAAATAAATACAGACTATGTTTATTTTTCACTGAAATTAGTACTTTCATGTATATAAGAAAATTTTATGAGAATTTTTATGATTTGACAGTTTTATGATAGTAGGGAAAAAAAATCTACAGTAATTTCAAACTGTCCCAAATATTTCACAAGAGCAGCACTCTTAATGTGAAAAAAAAAAAAAAACAATTTAAAAAATCTGAAAAGGATCTCAGGAGTTCATTTACTCTATTCTCCTGCCTAGAGACAAAAATCACATATATCAAATTCATTCAGTACGAGTACTTGTCCAGACTGTTTCTAAAGATTTCCTGTGACAGAAATTTTACAGTTTCTCAAGTAATATAACCCAGGGCTTCCTCACACTTTCTGCAGGAAAATGCCCCATCTCTCTCTGTATCATTCACAATAATGCATTTTTCTTTGTACTGCCTACAGTAGGTCTGGAGAAGAGATTATTGCCTCTGTGCATCAGGACCTTACATCTAGAGTTTTCATTTTTCTAAACTAAATATCCCCAGTTCCTTAATTCACTTTGTACATCGTGTTTTCTAGATCTCTGACCTTTTTCTTTCTCTCCCTGGGTTCTTTCCAATTGGCTTATATCCTCCTTGAATTCCGTGTGTCCCAAAATTAAATACATCACTGAAGCTGATGATTTACCACTTGCCATATAGGATGGAAAAATAAATTAATTTTGTTTCAGACAATACATTTATTATACACACTAGTATATTTTCCTTTTTCACAAGTGTGAAAAATGTTTGCTGACTTATTCATTGTAACAGGCAGTTCCTTTGTTCCATTCTACTGCTCACTGTTGTCTCTTCTATTACTTCACCCAATTATTGCTAAGTATAGAACTTTTCTATTTTGCCTTGTCAAATGTAATATTTTCTGAGTATCTGGCTGAGTTTTTAATATCTCCTTGACTTAAACCTATCACCTAAACTGCTTTCAAGTCTTACACTGAGTGTTAGCACCAAAATTAATAAAATATTATCTTTTTATACAGGTTGTTATTATTGAATATTACGAGATCCGGAACAAAAGAATAATCTTGCAGCTTGACAATAAATAACAAATAACTACTCTCAGAATATAGCTTTCCTATCAGTTATATATGCATCTAATGGTGTTTTATCTTCCATGAAATAGAACATTTGTTCCTGTGCTAGGTAAGCCTTGGCTAAGAGATAATGACCCAGCCAGCCACACATCCTCTCTCCCTCCTCAGAGGAACAGAGGGAGAAAACAGGATGGTAAAGCTTGTACGTGGAAATAAGAACAGGCAGAGTGCTTACCAGTTACTGTCATGGGCATACCAGATTTGATAGGGGGAAAATTAACTTCATTTATTCCCATTTATTCTGGTAATAGGAAACAAAGGCAAACATTAAACCAGCCTCCCCTCTTTTTTATCCTCTACATCATTCCTTCATTCATGACTCCTCTTACCCATGAGTGGTGCAGGTGAACAAGGCTTGAAAGACTATGGTTAGAGTTTGGCACTCCTTCCCTCTCACACTTTTCTGTCCTCTGTAGAGGGCTCTTGCAGAGACTGCAGTTCTCCAGTAAAAATTTGCTTCATCGTGGGTCCTCTATGGGCTGTAGGTATATCTGCTCCTATATTATGGATCACCTCCTCCTCCTTCGCTGACCTTGCTCCTCCCTCTGTTTCTTTTCACTTTTTTTCTCTTTCTCCTCTCACTGTCAGGCATTTTTTTACCCTTTCTTAAATATCCTTTCCAGAGGCACCACCATTTTGCCTGGGGCGCTCAGCTGTGCCCCACAGTGGGTCCATTGGAGCTGGCTGGAATTCTCTGTGTCCAGTAGGGGTCAGCTCCAGCCTCTCCTCACCAGACATCACCCCTGCAGCCCCCTCACTGCCAGCACCTGGACACCTGCATCTGATACAGTTTCATACAGAAGAACTTTACAAATATTTTTTTTTAAAGTCTGCTTATGGGACTTCCATGAAATAGTATTGAAAGCCACACAGTATGGGATTCATTTGGTTAAGCAAAGACGTCTGAAGTGTGAATGAATCTTATTTAGCTGCAAAACCTTGATTCAGTTCCAAACATGAATACCTAGGGGACAAAATTTTCCAAAACCAAAATCATAGTTACAACTTTATAAAGATAAAATATAACAACTAAACCTAAAGGAAAATAGACCACCATTGTTGATGCAGAAGTCTTAAACAAAGCCTTGTTCCAGATACTTTAAATTGTAAGGCTACCCTTGAAGTAGAGACTCTATATTGAGAAGAATGAAAAGAATAACTTTACAGCAAGATAATTTACCACTGTTCATACAGAACTAAGGAGAAGTGAATGTTCTCTGAATTTTTCAGAGAAATATTTAATGTTTCACATTTAACAAATTAGCAGTGCTCTGTCAACCTCTTTTCAAAGCACTGACTTCAGTCATCTCACACAGTAAAGTTCCTTCAGCCCAAAGAGCCTTGACATTTTGTAGAGGCAATATACTATCTGAGCTTTCCTCAGCAAACACTGATCTCCACAGCTCTTGCTGAATGATTTATAAAGACTGAGTGAAAAGAGATTACATATCCTGGTTTAATGGAGGGACATACTTAATCCTGTTTAGCAGCTTTATCATGGAGACAAGGGGAAGGACAGCTTTAAAAGAAATAGTCCTGTGTAAGGTATAAAACTTACTTACACTATCCCAATATACCACAAAACACCAAATTTACTCATTTCTATATCATTACTTGTAATTACTTATGTCCCTGAAAAATTAAATTTCAAGGATAAAGCTGCTATAATGCAAATTCTAATCTAACACTTTACTTACTGTCATTAAAATGCAAAACCCAGTTAGAGAATTGCTAGCATTTCTGCTTCCGTTCAGTTCTGTACAGATCAGCCTGCAGTAGCAGAGAGCTACCTTAACGCAGCAGAAAGGGAAGAACATGGACTTTGTTTTCAGATTAATCCAATATATAGAGTGAACAAATAAGGCTTATTCAAAGTATTTTGCTAGGCCTAACTGTTTTATGAATGGTCTGACCCTAAGCATAAAGGGGCAGGGTGAGGAAGATCACTAGTGTTGGATAATGGGGTTCAGCTGCTTATTTCAGAAATTTCTTTCTCGGTATCCTTTTTACTGCAACATTAACTTCTCAATAATGCTACTAAAATATCTAGTCTTCTTTTTTTTCTCCTTTGAGCTTCACTACCATCTTTCTACATCTTGTAAAGGATAGAACAAATGATGATATATTGTGGTATAAAGTTTCTGTTGACATGAGATTGGAATGGCTAGATATTTTGAGTGGTGTAGGTCACTGCAGATGAATGTTTTATATCCTTCTATCACGTATGCATTAAGAACTGCAACCTGAAATGGTTTATTTCTTCTGTACTCTGTGAGTTTTAAAATTAGATAAAATTTACCCTGCAAAATATTTTCCTACTTTCAGTGGGAGCAGAGAAAAGGGCAAACTAGCAATCATTTTAAAAAATAACTAAGCAACGGTTCCTTATATCAGTACAGGATGGGTCCAGTCAATAAAAGCCTGAAGCAGGATTTAGTTGAAACTTAGATATCTTCATCCAAACTGTGATCCAAATGTTCCTGCAGATTTAAGCTTTGAGCCCTCTGAATTCTTTAAAGAAAGTTATGGGTTTATTTGATTTAGCTCTTAAAATGTGATATTTGCCCTAGCTTCAGAAAGCTGCATTATAGAGACAAGAAATAACTATATGTATTTAGGGTAAGACTGACCTATTTTAGATACATACCTTAGCATGAGATGAATCATACTACATGAAGTGACATTTCTCTCTTCATTAACTGTAAAGTGAGAGAAAGCTTGGTATCTTATGGACCTTATTAACCTTATCACTCTCTACAAATACCTGAAAGGAGGTTGTAGTGAGGTTGTGGTGGATTAACTTTGGCTGAGTGCCAGGTGCCCACTAAGCCACTCTATCACCCCCCCTTTCCTTCCCTTCTCCCTCCTCAGCAGAGCAAAAAGAAAAAGGAGGAAAATAAGATGAAACACAAAAAGCAGTTTAATAATAATAGAAGCAAAGCTAAGCAAATCCACGTGCAGAAGCAAAGGAAAACAGTTATTCTCTACTTCCAATCAGCAGGCGATGTTTGGCCACTCCCTGGGAAGCAGAGCTCCAAGACGCGTAGCAGTTGTTCTGGAGGACAACGGAACGGGCTCCCCCTCCTCCTCCTTCTCCCTAGGTTTATAACTGAGCTAACGTCATATGGTCTGGAATATCCCTTTGGTCAGTTTGGGTCAGCTGTCCTGGTTGTGTCCCCTCCCAAGAACTTGCCCACCCCATCCCACTGTGGGGGTGAATGTTGGGAAGAGCCTTGGTGCTGTATGAGCACTGCTCAGGAGCAGTCACAACATGGGTGTGTTATCAACA
>JAVSBS010007729.1:8624-26761 GCA_033124195.1 Coracias cyanogaster | reverse complement strand
TATCAACATCCTTCTAGCTCCCAGCACAAAAAAACACTGCTGCTATGTGGAAAACCAGCTCAGCCAGACCCACTACAGAGGTAGGGGTCAGTCTGTTCTCCTATGTAGCAAGTGACAGGACAAGAGGAAACAGGCTCAAGTTGCACCAGGAGAGACTCAGATTAGATATTACGAAAAATTTCTTCACAGAAAGGGCTGTAAAGCACTGAAACAGGCTGCCCAGGAAAGTGGTTGAGTCAGCATCCCTGAGGCTATTTAAAAGGGATGTAGATGTTGTGCTTAGGGATATGGTTTATTGGTGACCTGGCAGTGCTGCGTTAACAGTCCGACTAGAAGGTCTCTTCCAACCAGAATGATTTTACGATTCTATCTGCAACATAAATATTTACAGCAGAGGTGCCTAAAGTTAGTGCAGAGATATCCCACATCCAAGAGTCCTTGTTCTATTTATGTCAGAAACTTCCCTAGGCAGAGTAGGTGAGCATGTGGCGCACCAGACTGTTCTTTTACCTAAGGATCTTGAGAAACTCAATTCAGAAAGTGTTAGTTTTAACTAATAAATAGAATTATTATTAAAATTTAAAAATCTATTTTAAAATAAAAATTTTATTAAGTAAAACAAAGACAAATTTAAAACAGCTCTGATGCACAATTTCTATAATAATTTAGGATTTTTTACCAAAAGTGATATTAGCAGCAAGCTTACTTATCACCACTCCTCATCCATAAACTCCTAAGAACGTTCCTTTTAAAACACTGAAAGGAAGTGGAAGTAGAGGAAATTGAATTATCTCTTTCTCCTTCTATGCTATACTATTTTGTACAACAAAAATTCAAGACCTCTGGGACTGGAAGGTGACATTATGATTGGGAGGATGATTCTAGGGATGACACAGATTTACAGAAACTGCTTCAAAATCAGGAGAATCTAGATATTAATAAAAATGGCCTTCCACCAAGCACAGTCTATCAAGTAGATAATTAAGTAAATAAAGCAAGCAAGCTGCTAAATTTGGGGATCAGTGAGCTCCAGATGGAACCCTGGATTACTTTATTTGTATATGACCAAAATTTGCAAACTTGTGTAGCAAAATGATAATTCATCAAACTCTTAAAGATAAACATGTCCAGTTAAGAACTTTGGGACTACTGAGGGAATTGTCAAGGATCTAAAGAGTTTTTTATGAAATACTTCCACTGAATTTACGAAATTGCATTTTATTTGAAAATAGATTTTTTAATATACAAACCAAGATAGAGTAAAACAAGTTTATACATTTGATGCAGTTCTATAAATATTTTAATCTTACATCTCACAGTTACTACAGTAATAGAAAAGGAAAGAGTTTGAGACTTCATAGTTAAGGAACTGAAAGATTCTTATTATGGGTAGATGGAAATAGCAAAGACATCCAGGGAAGCTGAGTATTGTGACAATAACCGAAGTTTTTCTGGAAAGCCTTAACCTGGCACAAGTAAAATAAAGAGTCATGTAAGCAACATTAAATGTCCATCTCTAGTTTTAGCTCACACCTTTGTTTTATTTTTGCTTTTCTTTTATTCTGAACACTGTTTGTTCTTTTCTGTATTTAAATCTTAGTGCAGCTCACATTCTCTTTTTCCTTTCTTTTGTTGTCTATTTTTATTTCTATTTTATTTTCCTTTCCTACTTTAAATTATTTGTTTATTTTTCTTTCTTTTGATATCTCTCTTTCAGTTATCTGTGCTCAAGATCTTTTCTTCCTTTGTGGTATTTCTGTTCCTGTCATTTCACTGGTTTTAGATTTTTTTTCTTAAATTTAACTTATTTTTCACTTTTCATTAACCTACTTTTCTAAAGAAGCTTGGCTTATGCAAACACCATACTTTTCCAACTGTCTGTCTCATATCGGTAACTTCTGAATCTGATGGCTCATTAGCCAAAACTGACATAAGAGTACAGAGTCTTACAGATAAGGCATTTCCCAATAGGGTTGGGAAAGTTGGCAGTTGACTGAAGGGCAGAGATCCAAATCGATGTCCCGTTAAATGAAAGGCAGTTACTACCAAACCCAGTTCTCAGAAGCAGCAGCTGAAGATGCTGGTGCTGCTGTCAGTTAGCCCTTTGCATGCTGCAACTCGCCTTGCCAAGCAGGTAAGGAACATGGGTGGGCGGCAGCCCCAGACACTAGCAAGAGGAAAATGTATGTCAGCAATCTGCAGGAAACTGGGCAGATTCTTTATTTTCTTTGCTCATAAACTCGTATTTTCTCCTCTTTCTCTTACAGTGCTGATGTCAAGCTAAGCCAAATGCTTTGACTTGGCAGAAAACTATTGCAGTGCTCAAGCTGTTGGATTTGTCCCTGATATACAGGACAACTGACCTTGGTGACCAGGTCAGGAGACAGACCTTTAGTCCCCTGTGTATAAAATGGACCTGTTTACCAATACTGGATTAGTAAAGTAGATACTTACAGTTGTGGTTACCAAATAAATGCTTTTTGAGGACTAATGGTCTTAAATGATTGCATAAAAGAAGCTGAATTACTTGCACAGTATTTAAAAGCAGGAACGTTTACATTTCCAGACACTTATTGTACCAGAAACAAGCAATTTGTTTCCTTCATTTTAAGAAATATTTAATGTATTCATTCAAAGTAGTGAAACAAACAAACAAACTCCCAAAATCTGATTTGAACTAGATACTTGGGATTCCCAAGTCAGCTGTGGCAACAGTTGAATTACGCTAGAAGGAGAAAAAAAATGCACTAGAAACACTACAGTGCACAAGCAAAGATAGATGCTTGAGCTAAAGACACATGCATGAATCTTCAACTAAAGCATTTGCAGCCCAAATAGTCAACAAGTAGTAGCTAACAGGAAACCCTGGTAAAAATGTATTCTTATAATTAAACTTATAACTAAAGAAAAAAAAAAAGCAAACAAACCAACAAAAAACACCCCCAAAACCCCCAACAAAATAATACAGAGATAACAGTGCAAGAAGGGACAAGTACTCTGTCCTGCACAGAAAACAACACAAGCACGTATAGCCTGATCTCTCTCAAGTCCCAATGGCTTTGTGAATCTGCATTTTTTTCTCCATAATAGTATTTAACAGTTAAGATGTTGAGTTCCCAACATATCCTAATTAAAGCCTAATCAATTGCTTAGATGCTACAGACACTTGTGAAAGTGAGCAATTTTATATTTAATCCATATATACTGGAGAAGACCTAATTAAAATTCCTTATTCTGGGTCAAATACTATAGCTATAAACTATACATAAAAAGTGGACATGATTTACTTTTCTTCCAGATACCTTGTTTTGAAAAAGATGCATCTGAGTATTTTTGAGACCACATTTTAGTCAATAAAAAATGCAGTCTGTATATGTAAGGTGTATACAGAGTATATCTCAAATCAAGTTTCAAAACAGAGGTATGAAATATTTTATTTACTTTCAGGATAATTTTATGCTTCAGCTGAGAGCCAGACAATTTCATCTAGATAGGTATGAAAGAACTGGGGAACTTCCAGCTCAACAAGGAAAGAGCTAGTAAGTTTATGAAACACCAAGGGCTGATGAATGTCAGTGTTTTCATCTTTCTCTGGTTTGTTTCTCTCAAAACAATTTTGAGTTTTAGAAGAGAATTTAAGAGAAAATTGTCTGTGTTATGGAAGCATCTGTGGCCTTTAGTGTTCTTACCCACGCTTCCCTGGAAAATGTTACTTTCTTGCAAATTCAGTATCATTTGAATAGAGACCTCTAGGTCTACAAAAATGAATGACAATACACTTTCCAAACAAAACTGAGAGTAGAGTCTAAAATGAGATGATAAGGAAGAGAAGTAAATATATAACACGCATAAACAGTGGCTTAGAGAAACTGTCAGTTAGCTCTCTGTTTATACTTACCTATATAATTCTGAGTCCTTTCTCCCAAATTCCTGGTGTTCATATTCTCCCTTCACTACTCTGCCATAACCAACCCTGGCTGATTCTTATTTTTTCCATCCTATTCTCTACTACCCTTAATCCCATTATGTTAGCCACTGTTCCTGCTGTTATAGCTATCAGCACCTACAATTTTAAATCAAAGTAAGACTTTTTTTTTAAAGCTTATACTTTTGATATTCTATCTAATTCTAGGACGATCTCTGCCAAAAAGTTCTTCTTCATAATTAAACTGTTGAGAAAGCCATGAGAAAGAACTGTATTAATTTACCTTTTATATAACTCAAAAGCCTGCAATTCTTCCTAAACTACTTCCTGTATTTGCATTTCATTTATATGCTCTGAAATCCAATAAATGTACTTTTAGTTGTCATAATTAATCTAATCTAGATCATGTCTTTAAAAATTAAATTAAAAAAAAAAAAACATGCACATTTGTCAAGCTCTGATGCATGGAAATATTCAAACAAGTGAGACACACTTAGGATACCAGCTTTCCTACATTAGAAACAATGAGCTATCTGATAGTCACCTAAAAATCATAGGAAATAATATAGATATAAGCCTTTATGATAAATTTTTAAGGTAAAGAGATGTGCAGCTTTGTTACAAACTAATAAAAACCACTGAATTTGGATTCTGTGTTTAAATCTTAATCTGGATTAAAAATAAAAACCAACAACAACAGTAACAACAAAAAATAAACAACAAAAAACTCCAGCAAAACAAAATGCAGAATGACCAAAAAACCCCAAAAGTCAAAACCAAAAAGAGCCTCCCAAAATAACAACAAAATCAAACCAGAAAACCTTCATGATATCCTACCAATCACTGTGCCCCCAGCTAAACAAGTTCCTTATTTTAAATCCAGCAACAAAGGCAGCAGCTACTTCTGGTAATTTACATGCTTACAGTTTACAGTTGTAAAATGTTCATTTCTATATTCTTTTAAACATCGGTATTATGAAAAGAGGGGATAATTTTCTTTTTTTAGATCAAAAGGGCAGGAAATAGTGTATTGAGTTTCAAAAAATCTTTCTGCTGGAGTGTACGTAATGGCTAAATGAGAAGCCATGAAGGAAGAGTTTTTTTCAGTTGCTGTTACTGTCATCACCCTGTTTACACACTGAACTGAATTACCTCTTGTACAGTATCTTTGTGTAACTCCAACAAAACAGCCATAGCTGAACATTACTTCACTACAGATACTAGACAAAGTGCCTGTAAATTCTCTTTGCAGACTGTTGTTGAGCTGGTGTTAACAGAAATAGGAAAAAATTACTGCTCAATTTAGCTAGAAATACACATGCCACTGTGGCAAGCACAGGAGGCACTGAGAACTGAGGCATTCCTCTTGTCGGTAGTAAGACAACAAGGGAATTGAGAGAAAAGATCATGGTATGATGATCTCACTGTGACCGTAATTTAGATTTTTGTTTTGTGTGTGCCTGAAAGAGAACACTTATGGCTGAGAAAAAGCTTCGGGAGAGAGGAGATATTATTTTTTAATAAAATATCTCATGCAAGCACCGTCTTTTTTTTCTTAAAATGGTGATCAACCTCAAAAGCATAAAGTTCAATTCTGATATAGGCTAAGAGACATGAGCATTAAGTAGTGATTACAGAAACACAGAAATGCCATTCTGTCATTTGACAGAAACCAGAAACTTATCTGCACCTCAATTAAGATAGGGAATGTGGCATGCACCTTTTTAATAAGTATATTTTTATATTAAAATTTCCAGACTATAAAAGTGACTTTCTTTCAGGTAAACCACACCAGAAAATAAGCTTACAGAAGCCCCTTTTGTACATTTTCAAGTATTTGGGGAAAAAAACAAGCAAACAAAACATCCCACATTGCAATTCTGCACTTGGTTTGCAGTGGTGCTGCTACTTTCTTTTGATCTCACATCTTCCTTCTCATTGCCAGTCAAGGATTGTTGATATTTTTAACTGTGGAGTTGTATAACATTATTATGTAAATCTTCCCTTATCCTCCAAAGCAGCCGCCCTTTGCTGAGAAATCAAGAAATACTGCAGAGCTCTGCGACAAGATTTGAGGTCTTGAAACATGACCTTTGGGTAAATACATTTTAAACAGGAAATTTTATTACCATGCATAGGACCATTAGGGACTGTTGCTCCTATGCTTGATTTAAAAAGGCATGAAGCAGCTCCTCCATAAAGCTCAGGTTAGTAGTGTCTATCTCAGAAAATTCTGCTCTGAATTCCTTAAGTTATGTAACGCCAAGTTCATCAGCCTTCACTTACAGCCATAGTGAGCACCACGGTACAAAACTCACACAACCTGTTGAGCAGTTCCACCCATATGTCTGACAACACTGAGCCCATCAATCAACTTTCTCACGCGAGGCATTGTCATCAGCTGCTGAAGCCCAGAGGCTGACAAATGCATCTTACTATGTTGAAATTATTATTGAGGTTAAAAGCCACATTTCAGGCAATGCTCAGACGTTTACTGCATTTACAATGAAGAGGAGAAAGAATATAATAAGAAAGCCATTCTTCAGTCTTGCTCAGCTTATTATCTTGCATTTTTTGACTCATCCTTTAGAAGCTGAATAGCTTGAGACAAAGCTAAATGATTCTTAACATCTGGTTTAGGTTCATCCTTCCTGTAGTCCTTATTAGTGTTGCAGGTCCTTGCTTGACAAGGTAACAAGCAACTTGCATTCTCCCTTAATTCGTTCCAAAGCATGTTAGCCTTAAAGACATTTATCTGAAGTAAGTGGGTCGGAAAAAAGGACTTTCTTTCCCTTTGTTCAATAAAGTAAAGCTATGATGTTTATCCTCATGCAGTTTATCCTCTTAACCGATTTCAAAAGAAGAGAATAATATGTCAAATTCTTCTGGAGGCTTCAGCCAAATCAGATAATTTCCATGTCGTAAAATCTACTTTTAGGGTCTGATTTTTAATTTACTGTTAGCAATTCTTAAACTATCCATAAAAGATACACTGAGGGGAAAACAAAAAGTCAAATAAAACACAATGAAGTTGTAATTATGTCCTCAGAACATAATTATTTAGAATTTTTGCGTTATCAGATCTTCTGAACAGGCAGAATTACTAAGGATTTGAATTAATTAACATCAAGCTTTTAACATTTTCAATATATAGCTTTGGAGAAGAGAGCGGGGTCAGGTTAAGACCAGGACTTGGTAGCTTGGCACGCTCATTTATTCTGGGCATTTGGGATGTGAGAAGCTTTGCAAAAAACAAAAGCTTCCATGTAGAAGCCCTAGAATATGCATATTGATGAGTAAAAGGTATGAGACATTTTTCAAACTAGAATTTGAAAGCTCTAAATTAACTTTATGCCAAACAGTAACAATGCAGAATTTTGATGGTAAAATAATGACTAATACAGAGTTGTTAAAAGCAAGTGTTGTTCTGCATAGTCTAGGCAGTAAGAATTTTACCCATTTCAAGACTATAAATGGTAGATATCTTAATATGGAAGTTTCAGTTAATTTTTCAATATCCTTTCCTAAGTTTCTTAACAGAATTAAGCAGTGACAATAAATGAAGAGTGGCATGAATCAGGTTCCCAACAGGAGAAATAAGAGGGAGGTTGTCAGTGGTGGACACTGTAGACAAGCAGAAAATACAATGAAAATGTGCACATTTAAAGAAAATATGTTCCTCCTCCTCTAACAAAGAAAAGACATTATTTATGGAATAGCATGGACTGGCAAAACCTCTTCTGACAACTCTAAAATCAGGACTTTACAGTACCTGTACCAGCTTTACTATCTAATTCAGTACCTTGACCTAATTACCTAAGGTCTTTTTTTAACTTGGTCTTTCAAAAAAGATAACATTTCTATTCACTTTAAAAGTGATAATAAACAGATTTCTGTCATAAGCTGATGCTTCTATGATTTGATGCTGCAAACCCTGTGGGTCATCTCACTTTCCTTGAACACTCTATCTAGAATAGAAAAGGATATTCCTTGGAAGAGTTTTCTTCACTGTCTACTCAGGGAACCTGCACATCTATCTCAAAATAATTTATTAATTACAATAAAAAGGGGTGGTGAATCATGTTCATGAAGCCTTTTCCTTTTTTTTCAGATCTGTAGTGGAAAGATACTCCTCCATTCCCTTTTCAAGATTCCCCTAGTATCAGACATCAGAAGTAATAATTCTATTTATATTCTTTAATGAATGAGTATTCACAAGGATGGCCAGCATTTTTCTGGAGTTTTACAATAAAACACTAAAGGGAATCAAGCCATAGAATCTTCTTTAACATATTATGGTTTTTAAAAAGTGAGAAGAGTTCCTACGATTGCTGCATAGGAACAGTCAAGGCATGCATAGTATGTTGGCCCAAGGATGTTTAGGTCTTGTGTTGTATAGAGGCTGCAACAGAAAAATATAACTTTGGTAACCATGGTTAAACTAACAGTGATATGTTTTTCAAATATTCAACTATCAGCTTCTTATTGGAAGGAAATTGAGGATTGTTTCTATGCTATTTGTTTCCTTTTCTCAAGGATAACACCCCAAGCTCTGAAGTTGTGTGGAAAAAAAAAAAAAAAGAAAATTTGCATGAGAACAAGAGTACCATTGAAGTCCGAGTAAGGAAATACACATAATGTGACCTTATTTAAATATATTTGAGGTATTCTACATATTCCTATCAATTATCAAAGTACTTTATTAAAAATAATTTTTCCTCCACTGAAATAAGATATACTAGGTAAATCAGAGGTCTTCCAAAAGATTAAGTGCCAGAAAAGTGTAAAGATTTTATGTAAACATTACTTTGACTAGTTTATGAAAAAAACTCCTCATCTCCTTTCCTTCAGTCGCTCCCTTTCCTTCAAAATCTACCAAAAAGCTTTTTCTTTGCTAAGTACATCATGAAACATCAGGTGCCATATACAAATACCCTGAAATTTATTTCTGAAATGTAACAATTCTTTCATGTATCAGGAATTTGTTGCTGGAAGAGTAGTTACAAACAATCATATCATACTTTAACCTTTGACCTTTTTTTGGTGATGGAATGCTTTTTCTTTATGGCTTATCTACAAATGAGGCTTGTACTCACCACAATACATCATGTCTGCCTTATTACTGTGAGTTAATAGCAGTCTGAGGACTTCTTTTCTTCTCAGCTATTCTGTTTATTCTTTTTACCCAGAGGTCAGTAGCTGCTCAAACCATCAGGAACTGCTGAAAACATGCTCACATTTTCTTTTGAACCAGCTGCTGGTTCTGAGACAAAAGACCTTATATGGAAATCCTTACCAGTGAAGAGCTGCAAAAATATAGTTTTCAAGCATATGTTAGAGGAATAATGGAAAGTTTGACAGAATTACTTTGTAGCATTTATAGTAAAATTGGACATGGTTAAAGAAAACAAAGGTATTTTATACAGAAATGGAATAAGAATAAAAAGCAGGGCTGACTGATATAGTTACAGGTAGTAATGCAATTAAATGAATTCTCTCATTTTTACAAAAGTCTATATTCAAACTAATTTTTAATATTTCAGATGGAAGAACGAGTGAAAAAATATTGGGGTTTAGTATTTTGGAAAAAATTGAATGTATGAATTTTTCTTTAAAAAGTAAAAATCAGTGGAAAACAATTACTCTTATATTGAAGCCTAATAATTAAAAAATCTTTCTGTTTTTTCAGTTACATGAATTGGCTGACTTTAAATAGCCAACCTTTAAATACAGGGAAAATATCTTCATAAGAATAAACTGCATAACAAGGTTAGGTAAACCTGGTAAATCATGTTTTCTCATGTAAATCAAAGGGAATAGAATTTAAAACAATTTCCTCAATGCAAAATTCACCTCATTCCTGTGGATCACATAATGCTACACGTATTACAGCTCACAGAAAGGTCAGACTAAATAGTAGTAGGATAGAACTACCCAGTCCTGAAACTGTTTGGAATGTTGCCTGACTTAGGACTGTAGCTTTCAGTTTTAGGACAAGGATAAACATAAGAGACGGATTCAGCAAAATTTTTTATGTTTATCAAGTGGGACTCAGCCGAAAAATAGATCTAAGAGCACATATTCTGATGGCTCTGAAAATATGGGTGGTCTGGCCCTCTGCACATGTTTTTACAGCCACCTCAGTAAAAGTGCCTTTGCCCAAGTAGAGCATAATAATCACTAATTCTCCCCAGAAGGAGCTAGAGGAGCTTGATTAGAATATGTTTGGCACATCAGTTCAATCAGGGCCACTGCAGGAGGGTGCCACATAAGCAGGAGGCATTACTTTCCAGGATTCTCATATAGCCAAATTAAGCAGCAGCACGACAGCTATTTCCCCTGAAGTCTATTGTCTCACACACATTGCCAGTGTATAAAAGATGGACTTAGAAAATAACCAGAGCAAAGCAATTCTCTCCCTAAGATGCATCACTGATGGTCTGCTTTATGCCCTGAAACACAATTCTCTGTCTTTTTACTAGTTTATTTTGATTGATTTATTATGCATCCCTTCGTTGAGGAGAAAATTGTCAGTCCATGGACTGCAAAACATTTTTTGTGTTTAAAAGTGTTGATTCACTGAAATCTAAGTAGTTAAGAATGAAGCATATTTTAGCAATAGGTTTCTTCTTTTTTTTTAGAATAACACTTAAAGACTTGCAGATATGTTAATATTTTGTTAATCTTCTATTAATGAAATGTCTTACTTTAACTTTGCACCATCTTGTGTCTTAGCAACTAGAAAGTTTTTAACTGATCTGAAAAGCATTTTCATCCAAATTTTATCTTGAAAATATTTTACATTTAATATTTCTTTCAAATAAAACAGAATTTGCACAGAAGGTTCAATTCTTATCTGTCTGTATCAATTAAATGAAAAATTCATAGAATCATAGAATGGTTTGGGTTGGAAGGGACCTTGAAGATCATGTAGTTCCAACCCTCCTGCAATGGTAGAGACACTTCCCACTAGACCAGATCACTCAAGGCCCCATCCAACCTGGTCTTGAACACCTGCAGGGATGGAGCATCCAAAATCCCCCCGGGCAACCTGTTCCAGTGTCTCACCACCCTCAGAGTGAAGAATTTCCTCCTAATTTCCAATCTAAATCTACCCTCTTACAGTTTGAACCCATTACCCCTTTCCTATCACTACAGGCCTTTAAGAAAAGTCCTCCCCAGCCTTCTTGTAGGCCCCCTTCAGATACTGGAAGGAATGATATGTGTGCATTATATATTCACTATACACACACACACATACATGGATATATATATAAATCAGTAAAGAAGATTGAAGCCTATTGTTTTCATAAATTAAGTAATCTGTTATTCTTACCATTATTTCTGGAGCAGCAGAATTGGTTAAAAATCAAACTAACCAAACAAGAAAACAAACAAAACAGAACTGGAAATGTCATTTTTGGAACTGTGTTATGCAATTTTATTCAGAAACTTAAATTAATATACCATGATGATAAACTGTGAGATCTGTTTATACCTCCAACTCTGCCCCATGAGGAGCTGCACAACAGAATTATAAGTCACATGGAGACAAATTGTAGGATTCATGACAGACAGAGAGTGAATTGTCTCGTCAGTCTCACAAATAGAGCATCTGAGGATTGCAAAAGGAATCTCATCAGACTAATTTCTATTCCGCTTTGTGTATCAAATTTCCCAACTAAAATTCCACATTGTACTGTGACTGAAGGAACTTGCTCCTTCTGGACAGCTATGTTCCCCTAGCCTGTCAGTACTCTCAAAAGGTAACAAAATCATCCCTAAGAATTAAAAGTGAAAGATGAGATAAACAGAGGAAATTCACTGATCATTAGTACTCTGTTTTTACTTGTATAATTTCAAAGTGAGAAAGACAGGTTTGTTCAGCTTGCATTAAGCATCCTGTCATCAAGACCAATGTATTGTTTGGTAAAATGGTGTAGAATACTTGATGCTATGGTAAATTTCATTGTAAACAAAGGCCAGATAGGATAACAACACTTCATCATCCTGTCTGCTTTGCTTCTATGTCATGAAGCTTTAGACATTCAGGTATTTCTCAGCTCCTCATAGATCTGGGGTTTATCTGAGGTGGTCTCAGCTGCAGTTGAAGCTGCTAGCTATTTCTAAAATCACTAGCAATATCAAAGAATGCAGTATTTACAGGTATATTAACTCCAAAATGTAACTTGAAGTTAGACATTACTTAGGGATCCTTTCATGGGAGATAACAATGTTTAATTTCACCTTCAGCCTAGTCTAGCAGTGGCGGCTACGTAGACAATATCTAGTAGTTTCTGTGAGGTGGGGACTAGCGCAAGTAAGTTTGTGATTAATTTATTACAAAATGATAAATGTGATTTCCTGGTGATGCTAACTAGTTCTGATTTGATAATGACTAATATTAAAGTCCTTGTTCAGCAGCAAATTCCACAATGGTCTGATAAAGCTTTTGAAGCAGGCAGCTTTTCTGTGCAGCAACTTGCCACTAATGGCAGCTCTGCCTTGTATGGAGATAAAATGGCACTGCTTAGCTCTCTGTGATTCATTTTCTTTGTGAACACAGTAATTCTGGATTCCTGATTATTCCTTGTGCAAAAGTCTGTGTTTTTCGTCACACCCAGGAAGCATGTCTGATTTTCAAACAACCTTAAATTGTTACATGCTGAAGAAATATGTGTACCTTTCATATAGCTGTCCTGGTTTGGACAGGACAGGGTTAATTTGGTGCAGCCAGGCTATTCTATACCATGCTGACATCCTGCTCTGAGGCCCGTTCTCGGGCAGCTCACAGTGAATGGCTGATCCACTGGGGTCTGTCTATTTGCTCATACGGTATTGCTTATTTTTGTACATTGCAGTTCTTACTGTTGTTATTGCTGTTGTTACTGCGATTGTTTCTTATGTGTCACTGTATTAAACTTGCCTTATCTCAACTCAAAAAGGCATTTTAAAACTCTTTTGTTTGCTGTGGAGGGGCAGCCGCAGCGGCCACCTGGCTTGGCTGCGGGGACTGAATCAACGTAACTTTACTAAACTACTACAATAGCATATCTATTTAAATAAATACAATAGCAACCATGCAAATAGTACTGAAATATATGAAGAAACAAACTAATAAATCAGTATATACTGATACTGAAAACAAAAACTTTGTTAAACTGTATTCAAGATTTAAAGCAGATATTATTAGTATAGGGTTAAAAAATTAACATAATGTTATCCTAAAAGACAAATACAGAAAACTTAGAGGTTATTTAAACCTGAAAGTCTATACATATTAATGTATGAAGATGCATTTTTAACATCTGTAATTCTACTACGCAGATAGTTTGAGTTCCTCTGACGTCATAAAACAACCATTTAGAATTATAGCTTAACTAACTTTGCATTTAATAATAACATACAGCTATATTGCCTAATTTGATGCAGTTTTCACTTAAATTTAGATTCCACTATAGTGGATAATCTAACATATGAAATTTTAAATTACATGCTTTTATTTAATTCATAGAATAGATAGCAGTTCTAAATTCTTGGAATCTCTTAATAAGCTAACATCCTCAGTTTAGGGAAAAAGCAACATATGCAACATATGCTTATTAATAACAACGGGATATATTCAGAGCTTTTATTGACATCTTTTTGATATTTGACTTGCATTGTGCATGAAGATAACATTCAGATTGCTAATTTATGGATGAAAATGTTAGAAGAAAAATCAAAGATTGCTCTAGTAGTGTTAAAACATATGTATTATTCTTACTGAATGTATTAAAAAATAATTTTAGCTGTCTTCCCAGACAGACAAACAGAAAATTTTTTCAAAGTGATCTTGAATTCGTCTGAAGCAAGCAAATATTTCTAGTCCAATTTCTTTTTTTTTTTTTTCAGTCAGAGGAATGAATATTGCTAGCTGCAGAATTCTGTATTTTTCCAATATACACATTTTCCCTAAAAAATTGTAATAGAGGTCTGGGATTCCATGTAATCAATTTATAACTATTCACAAAAAGATTGCTTTCATGTTAGCAAAGGAGAATTTCACAGATCTACAAAGCTTCAGAAAAAATAGGCTTAAAATTACAACAATTATTCTTTCTAGAAAAGTCTTTTGTGTGCAAAAACTATTTGCCTTATAGGCTCAGATTGCAAATATTGAGGGGAAAAAGAGAATTTTATGTTATTTTTCTTTACTTGCAATGTGCAGAATATAGCTTCCTATTTACAGAGCAGAATAAATACACTGTCATCCGGAAAGACTTGGTTTTGCTCTCTGCTTGGTTTTATTTGATATTCATGAGAACACGGAGACAGGAGAAAAAACTGCTCTGCACATGGATTGCAAAGCAAACTCACAGGTCAGATGGCTGTGCCTGTCACCTGCACTTGTGTACACAACAGAACAAATAAGTTGGTTCTTCATGCTAGCAATGAGACATATGGAAAGAAAAGGATATTACTGTATACACTTATTTTTTAACCATGTTTGATTACACACATTATTTTTGCAACATGGACATCTGCTTAAAATTTTCAATGCCTTGTATTAATTATTTTAGATACAAAAAAATGTATGTGGTTTGTTCATTTAACACTAATGAATAACTGACAAAGATAAAACATTGTTAATCTGTTTGCATTTATTAAATACCAGTGCACAAAACATATTTTATCTGTGTTCCTTTAGCTTTCTGGGGTGTCATCAGCTATGCAGGGCCACATAACACCAGAAATAATCACAAATTATCAACTTATTAGTCTTCTATTTCAGTTGTTTAATTACTGACCTGCTTAGGATCACATTTGGACCTCCTAAGACTGAAGAATTAAGCACTTCAGCAGCTACTTTGTCAGTATGATTCCTCTTCTCCCATGTATCAGAGACTGTCCACAGACTCCTTCCCAAAGAGGTAAAACTGTGCATCATTCCAGACAAAATTAAGAGTTGTTACATTGTTAGATGGACCAAAGAACTGCCCTAAGAAGCAATTTGGACAGCATGGTCACTACACATTTAAAAATGGAATACAACTTCAAATTCAGACTCCTAAATATAGATGTCTATAAAGAAGTTCCTTACATGTGACTTAGCTATCTATGCTTTCATTAGATCTGATGAAGGTTTGCTGAGATGTCAGACTCCCTGTATACTTGATTAAAGTAAATTTTGTCATTCTTGGCCATTAGAAAGCACCCACCCACAGAAAGTTTTAGGTCTTAATGTAGGAATCACTTCAGTGATGCCATGTGTTGTAATTCCAAAGCATGAGTTTGTAAAGATGGCAACTTTTAAATACGTAGCTGACTAGTTTATAGTCTCAGCAACTTAGGGTATTTTGCTGGGGTGGCAAATGTATTCATGCAGGTCAGTAAGGAGAGCTAACATTCCTTAGGTATTTTTTCATCCCCAGACAGGCTAATACAGATTATACTTTGTGTTGGGAACCTACAAGAATAATTTCTCCAGTATACTCATTACTTGTAGATATTTGTCTTTAAAAATGCTAATTAAAATAACCTAATTGAAAAATGTTTTGTTAAACCTCTTTGTCATCTAGATGTATGGTATGAGCAAAAACTCAGCCCTGAGGTAATGTGGCAGTACATTGAAGCTAAAAGAAGGAAAATGTTTTTCTATACAAGTCATAGTTTTAACACTGAGAAGTATTTATTTTTCTTTTCAGAAAATAGCATTTCACTATTTCATTGGAAGAATCTGAATCACATCAGAGAGCTTAGTAAGCTCAGAGCTTTTTTTTTTTGTTGTTCAATACTGTAGCTGTGAGTTTTTGAATTAGAATGTTAATTACTTGGAGTTCTTTTTTTCACTCAAAAAAACCCCTAAACAAACCCAAAGCCCAGAAAAAAACCCAGCTGATTAAAGAAATACACTCCTAGAATGTATTAGTGAAAACGGTGTTGCACAGAGCTGAGCTGGAGAGAATATCAGTCTTAAACAAGAGCAATGTTGAATTAATAAGTTAGGAAGCATTTTCTTCCATGGATTCCCAAGGCAAACATTTATCACTTGCTTGTTGAGCCTGACTGACTGTGAAAAGAAACAAGTAATTTCACCTCTGAGACAGCACATCTTCAAAATTTAGTGTGACACCCTGACTTACAAATTTCTAAGTTAGGTCCTCACATAAGAGCCTTATGATTCTGTTTACAGAACTCAGGCTCAGAGTTTAAATTAATGCCAGAAGTAAAATTTCAAATTTTCAGCTGAAACTGGATCAGTTAAATTATTCAGTTTGATGCTGTCTTTGCATTTCTTCTGGAGATTTACATTTCTATGAGCTTGTTTTATTGGCTTCATAGAATGTACTTCTTACTGTTAATGTAACCTCTTTAGAGGGGTTTGTTAACATTTGCTGAATCTGAAAAGAAGTTTCTGGGGTTCTTTGGTCAAGACAGAGGATTCTCAAGAGGTTTTTTATGGATCAGAGTGTTTTAAATACAAACCTGTGCTATATGTTCTGCAGGGCCAGTAAGGTGAGATTTCATGCATCTGAATTAGAATTAGGCTTCATGAGAGCTCAGCCACTGAAGCCTGCAGGGGTTCTCTGGAGAACACTTGCAGAAAAATTACTTTCCTCAAATCATATGTTTTTTTATGGTTCAATATTGAGAGGCTGATTTTATTTCCTATGGAAATCAGGGTCACTGTGAATGCTTCTTTTTTTAGTATGTTCAGAATGTGACAGGCCCTGGAAGGTAGTTTCTCAATGTCCGCAGTATTCCTTCAGGGGATACTGCAGAAGCCAAAGAAAAGACAAAATCATTGAAATAAAAATGAATTTGCTTTTTCTGCATATTTTTCTGCTTCTTAAAAATAAATCACTCTTTATTTTTCCTTTTTATAGCTATGTATGAGACATATGGCATATATTATATTTAATTTCTTGCTGATTCTATTCCTTTCAAACAAATGGTACTTTGCTTTCAGATTATTTAAACTTGATTATTTCTGTCCATTTTCACCCAATCTATGGATCCAAATCCAAAATGATAATTTTGCACCAATATTAAGAATATCTCAGGTGTGATTTGGACCCAGTTGATGAAGTTACTACTGAGGTTAAGGTTCTCGGAGGTGCTGCTGTTTGTTGCTGTGACTTTGGACAATGACTCTAATTTGAAGATCTTTGCCAGGAGTAAGGATTTCATTATAGTGTCCTTGTCTATTCAACAAGAAGAAAAATGTCTATAGTATCAGGCAAGAGAGTGGAAGAAGTAGTAAGAAAGCTAACTGAAATATATCAAATGATTGCAAACAGAAATAATTGCCCTTTCATCTTTTCTTTGAATTATCTTGGCTCTAATATCTGTTATTACAGGACTTGAACACACCATAATAAAGAGTAGAGTTTTATAATGCAATATACACATCATACAGAATAATGCCAAAAAGCTTGTGTCTTTAGGACAATGATTTTATTCTTACAGAAGGTGGGATAATATGAACTTAAGAAAGTAGGTATAATATCGTGAAGGAAGAAATAGATAAAAGGGGAAAAGTATTTTTGTAAAAAGATGTAGGAAATAAAGGAATTAAAGGTTTTCTATAAAAAAAACTTTCTACATTTTTTTACTTTTTTTTTTTTCATTTTAGAGGTTACCATTTAAAAATGTCAGCAAAATAACTTTAAAACAACTTCTGTTAATTAGATGATAACTGTATCTCTTGTTAATAAACTGCTATGCTGAAAAAAGTGCTCTGATTTCATAGCTGATTTTGGCCATAATTCCTCTGTCAAAAAAAATTAAATTACAATATAAGAAGAATAATAAACATTTGCTTATTTTAAGATTCCTCACTAAAACGAGAGTACAGTTTGTAAACTCAAATTTAGGTCTGCGTTAAAAGAGTCCCTGCTTGCTGGAGAAGTTTTAGTATCTCGTCGTTTGAACTTACCCATCAGTTGTAACTAGGAACTCAGATTAGAAATCTCTGGGTCAGTTATGGAAAGTGTTTATGAAATATTCTTTTCATGGGAATCCCTAGCTCTGACTGAATGATAATTCAACTGTGCAAATTTGGAGTGGCAGAACCCACTTCCCTTGTTGTGTAAATACAGACGTTATTGCTCTCTACAACTACCTAAAAGGAGGTTGTAGCAAGGCTGATGTAGGTCTCTTCTCCTAAATTACTAATGATAGAATGAGAGGAAATGGCCTCAGGTTGCATCAGGGGGAGGTTTATATT
>JAVSBS010007728.1:26807-44811 GCA_033124195.1 Coracias cyanogaster | reverse complement strand
GATATGATCAGAGTCATGATTTGTCATTCTAACTAGAATTAGTCATTGGTCATAAAGATGCTAATCAAGTTGCCTGTTTCAAAAGAATTGACTTAATTTTACTAGTATGTATGAGTAGTTTCCAACTCTACCAAACTCTTCAAAAAATAGTGAAACTTTGTTTGGGTTGGATTAATTTTACCCAATTTTGGGCACTGTGGTGGTCAGGTGTATAGTCTAGCCTAGTTGCCTAGGCTGCTAGTGTCATCAGTGGAGAAGGGTATGTCGGTTGCCAGAAGATGCCCACTCTGCTTGTCTCAGACCTCTGTTGTACAAGGGATCAGGTGACTGTCAGGGTCCGTGTCTCTCCCCACCAACTCTAGATCTGGACAAGTTTAGGAAGACAAGTAAATCTGGCACTTTGGCTGGATCAGTCCCTGTGGGGACTGATGATCCCATGCTGCTGAGAGAAGTTGCCATGTCCTAGATTCAGCAGTGGTTTCCTTGGGTCAGGACAGCTACTGGAAAGGTTGTGGTGATCCCATGGCATCGGTGACCATTCTGTGGCATGTGGTTCAGGCACAGATATAAAACAGAACATGGTCACATTAGAGAAGCCACTCAGAAGGTAGCCCTGGGCAGGGTGTAGAGGGTCCTCTTGGCAGAGTGAGCACGGGGTGAGGTACAGTTCACTGCTGCCGCTTTGCTGCCAGTCCCCTGGCGAGCTGAGCCTCAAGATTTACCCCGTGAGCAGGATGATGTCTGAGCCTATGGCACTGATTCGGTGGTTCTAGCTGCCCCAAGCCGCCTCGCTTTCTCGGCTTTATGCTCGGCAGCACCGCTGCTAAGAAGCCCAAGCCTGAGGCCCCTCCGGTGCCGCAGGAGCGGGACACGCTCGTTCCCCTTCCCCTGCCGGCCTCAGGCACCGGGCGGCACGGCGGCGGCACGGCGACGGGCGCCCGGGCTCCCACGGCCGATGCAGCGCCCGGGGGCAGAGCCCGGGGGCAGAGCCGCGGTGGGATCCGCCGGGGCGCTGCGGGGGGGTGATGGCGGCGCCCGCCCCCCCGGTCCCGCCCGGCCCCGCCCGACCGCCGTGCCCCTCCCGGGACAGGGGCAGGCGGAGCGGGGCGTTGGGGACCGGAGCGGGCGAGGCGTGATCGCCCGAGGCCCCTCCTGCCTGCCGGGGAAGCCTTAAAACACCCCGGCGAGGCGCGGAGCCCCGCACTCGGGAGCCCCGACCCACGGGCAGAAGCGCCTCGCTGAGCCGAGAGCCGCGCCGCTGCAGCCGCCGCCGTGAGTGCCGCGACGGGGGGGACGGGGACCGGGATGGGGACGGGCAAGGGAATGGGGACAGGGATGGAGATGGGGATGGGGATAGAGCCGGAGCCGGGGCGCGCTGGGGCGGCCGAGCTGCTCCCGCCGTCGGGGCAGAGGCTGACGGCGGCTCTCCCCCATCCCGCCCCGCCGTGCAGATGCAGGGTACCGTGAGGCTGTGGGTGTCGGTGCTGACTTTCGCCCTGTCGCTGCTGGTCTGCCTGGGAACGCTGGCAGAGGCGTACCCCTCCAAACCGGACAGCCCCGGCGAGGACGCTCCCGCAGAGGACATGGCCAGATACTACTCGGCGCTGAGGCACTACATCAACCTCATCACCAGGCAGAGGTAGGCAGAGCGGCCCGGCCGGCATCCCCTTTTCCGCTCCCCGGGGACGCCTTTTCGTGGGCGAGGCTCAGGGGGTGGAAAGCGGGGTACCCCTCGGACCGGGGCGTCTCGCCCCGCTTCCCCCACCGACAGGGAGGAAGATGGGCTGCCCCGACTCCCTTTAGACAGCGACAGCTCTCTCCGAGTCCGGAGCTGAATTTCCACCGTCCAAGGTGGCGGAAGGGGCAGAGATGTCGATGGTGCCTCTGCTCTCCCAGCTCTGTCTAGCCCTGGCACGGACAGGCTGGCAGGCAGCAGTGTGAACCACAGGGCAGCCTGCACAGGGAGAGAAAACGCAACTAACCTGGGAGCTGGAGAGCGTTAGATAGGGCAGTAGGAGCAGGTTCCCACTTGTGTTGCTGCCACAGACTTCAGCGAAGATTCTGATGAGAAAAAGGGCCCCTCACGCCTTGCTGAGGAGTTGTAGTAGTCCAGATGCTTTGTGGTTTGCCAGCTACCTCAGGGAGCTGTGAGTGCCAAAACCCCCACTAGTCCTAACAAAAACGTTCTTGAGACTACAAGCAAGAACCCAAGCCCAAACTGAAAAAGTGTCAACTTGCCTGAATCTAACTGGTTTTCTGCGGATGACTATGCTTGTTAAAGGAGGATAAAAGCTCAGTTTGAAAAACTGCAAATTATTACAAAACAGAATTTTCTTTGGGAGCATCTGCCCAGTTTAGACTCTGTGATTAATAGAAGTTTCCCCTGTGGTCCCTGAACAGTGTGTGACCCAGAAGAGCTTTGATATATTTATTTACTTAATATCAAAACCAGATGAGAAGTCTAAAATTAGGCTTTCATTTGTCCCTCTAGAAGTCTGAAGAATTAAATTAGAAGGGAGCCTATCGTGTAACTGAGAGCTTTCCCAGCAGACCCATAACACTGTCTGCCAGTGCACTAATAACATAACACAGATGAAGAGGCTGATAGAAATACAGTCCTGAACTTTTAAAGCAATATTCACAACTTGTTCATGTCTATGGCATGCTTCTGTGCCATAGTCTGTGCTCAGGTAACTTTTTGTCTAGATTACTGCTAAAATAATCTGATTCTCGAGTTCTGCCACCGCTGCCCTTTTCCCTTGCGTGCAGTGGGATCTCCAGGCTGGTCTCTCATCTCTTTTGTTTTTTTCATCTCTGATTTCAAAGGTGGTTCCTGTCCAAAACCAGGTCATATTTAAGAACAAACAAATGAACAAACCCCAAACCCAACCAAATGAACCGTCCTTTCTGAATTCAACCTCCATTTCTGGTGTGTGCCCTGTGTGCTTGCTTTAACTTTGACTGTGTAGCTTTTTTCCCTAATTTCTGGGGTGCAAGTATACAACTCAGAGACTGCGACTGTTTTCATTCTTCTGTGTGAATGTGGGTTCTGAAATGAACTGAAATAGTTATTATTGCTGATAGATAAAATAATGCAGAATTTAAATTATATTATTCAAATTTTACCCAGACTTTCCATCCACCTCCTCATATTTAAAGGGAATGGAATTGACCTGGAAATACAAGAAAGCTGGCAGAGAAAAACCACCACAACAGCAACTTCATGATACACATTTTAAAGTTGACTACACAGGTCAACCAAAACAAACAAACAAACCAACCAAAAACCAAAACCTGTGTGTGCTGTTTCCACTGTGTGGCGAATTAACAGTGCAGAAATAAAGTAATTGCTGCCTCTGTTTGAAAAGCTTAACTGAGCTCCTGGAGGTTCCCTGTTTTGGCAGAGACACTTGCAAAATGAATCAATAACTTTTGAAGCATTTTGGGCAGGTGTAAGGATGATCATTTAGTCTGCTTCAGCAGATGTGCTCAAAGCTTACTCTCTTATGGCTTTTTGCATCTGACCTGTGCATGGTGCTGCTTGGAAGCCCTATAACAGCAGGGAGACGAGGGGTCCAGGTGCTCACCCCGCTCCTCCTGAGGGTGTGTGAGCAAGATGTGCTCAGCCTCTCTCCAGCCATGGTGCCTGCAGCCTGGTCACTGTGCAACTGGTGAGGTGGAGTGGTTGGGAAAGGATGAGGAGATCATAGGACCAATGCTTTTTTCTCTTCAGGTTCATCTGTCTTGTCTTGTTTAATACTTTCGTGATGATGAATAACCCTCTGGCTCATCCTCCCGGCTTCAGCTTCTGGCCTAACCCAAGCATTTGAGTGTCATTCCCCTCTGTGCTACTGTGACCCACAGCTTCTTCAGCCCAGCTGCCATGAAGCTTCATCCTTCCAGACCATCTTTCTCTTCTTTAGACCTTGTCTGTGTTGCTACTTTGTTCCCTCTCTCCTTTGAGGCCTTTCTCCTTCAGATCCATCTCACTCAGCTTTAGACATCTGTGCCTGTCAACCTTATACCCCTTTGAAGTTAGCGGAGGGAAACAGGTACTTGTAGGGTACTGGTTACACAGTCTGTTTTAGACTTCTTGTTTCTGATGAGACCCCTTGCTTGTTAGGTGCCAAGTCTTTATGACTTAAAAAAGTCTAAGGTAAGCAGCACAGGTGCAGACTCCTACCCTGCAGATGTCTGTGTGTCTTTGGATTAGTCCTATCCCTGTTCTCAAAACCATCCTGTGGTCCTTGCCTCATACCTCTCTACTGCACTGTTCCGGGGTCTTTTGTCAGACCCCATCTTTACTTAAATCACTCCTCCTTCTGCTACTTGGTACTACTTGTTCTCCCTCTTGCCAACAAGCCCTCTTCTTTTCTTGTCCCTTGTAGCTTGCTCTTGCATCTGTGGCTGTTCTGTGCTGTGGAAAAACAGTAAGACCATCCCTCCTGGAAGTGGCTTGAATCGCAGGCAGGGCAGAGAATATGGAAGTGTCTGACTTAGCATCTGTGCTGATGCTCCCACTTCATGTCAGCACTCTCTATTGTGGAAGGGAGCAGGTCTTAAGAGACCTGAGAAGAGACTGACTTTGTCCATGACCTCTTTTTATTATGGCTGTAGCATGGTTGTTTCCCAGTGGCAAAATCATGGGGCAGACAGGAGATTCAGGCATCTGACATCAGAAAAGCAGCTGCTCCTTGTCCAGCCTAGTTGGTCGCAGCTGGCAATTGCCTCATGTGCAGCTTTGCTATGGGAGTATGCGTTGGGTCCACCCAGCACAGGTAGCAGTGCTGGTCCAGCCAAAGACTCTGAAGGGACTCATACGAGAGGTATCTCCCTAACACAGTCGTCTTCACGGTTTGTCTGAATCTCTGCACTCCAGAGAGTTGCTACCCATTTCTTATTCAGACAAAGCTTTCCAAGAGATTAGTGGGAGTTTTGTCCAAGTGTAAGCTGTTGGAGCAAGCTGTTGATTTGTTAAATTGATTTCTTTAAAACAACAGCAAACTAAATTCCCCCTCAGTTGAAGTCCAGGTCACGTACATATTAATTGGAATAGGGAAATAGAAAGAAAGAAATCCCTTGTGGTGATGGAGTGCAAGGTATCTGATTCAGTATCAAGCTTGATTGCGTTATTGTAATAGCATTTTGCTATGTCTGGATGATTCTTTTCAGATACCTGCTTTCAGTTAGTTTAGACTGAGAAATTTACTTCAAAATTCTGATACTGATGTTTTGTCTTTCTGCAGCACAACTGATGCACTAAAATGATTAAGACAATTTAAAAAATGAAAAATTGAATAAAATGATGGAAAAGTGAGATATGTTTCCATTTTTCAGTAGGTCATGCCATCAACAGGTAAAACTGCTAGCTTATGAAATATAGTTTGGGAAGGTTTTTTGTTTTGTTGTTTTTTACCCCCAAATTTAGATCAAGTCACTGGAGAACCGTCTTGATATCAATGGATAAAATCTAAGTCCTTAATTACATTTTTAATTTCTCTGGAATCAGAATTTCACCAAAGTGGCATTCACAAAGCTGTTATCTGTTAACGTACTTTGCAATTCAGACTAATTACATATACAAGTTGCAAACCATGATCTTAATTCTTTCCAACCAAGGGAGTGTTTTCTCCTATTTATCGCTCTTAGGCTAATGAATCCTTACAGTGAAGAAGTGCCTGTCAAGCTGGCTGCTCTTGTCACTTCTGTTTTCTTGGGAAAAGAGGGAATTCTTTCCCAAGAACCAGGAATTGCGGTTTTTTTAACTGTTGACCATTGTATAGTATCCAGGATTAAAAAAAAAAAAAGGCAGTAGAAAGGCAGGTGCTGTGTAAATATAGGACAAAGGTAGCCAGTGATATCCTGGCACCTATTGAAGGAGCACTCTGATTCAGAAAGTTTTCTCTCCATGGCCACATATTTCAAAAGTGAGGATTACCTTGTGGTAATCAATTTTTACAACCTAATGTGCTGTATGTTGGGCAGCCCCAATTGTACTAGCTATCTTTAAAAATTCTTAACTAGTTCCTTGGATAATATAGCATATCTGAGTTTTCTATTCACCTAATAGGTAAAATTGACTCCTTATTTAGAATATAGTAACACTTAAAACAATGCAAAAGTTAATGAGATGATGGAACTGGATTTGTAGGCAGGAATGACATGTTCAGAAGCCATGTGATGCAGAACTTCCTCTCCCTTCTGCCATTCTCACATCAGTAAGGTGCAAGGCCATAGAGCATCCAGAAACAGCCATTGAACTGAGAAATATTCAGAGTTTCTCAATATTATCATGTAACATGATTATGGAAAAAATGTCTCCAAATAAATACTGCAGTAAACATTTTCTCACATGGCTAAGTCAAGTTAAGTTAAAGTACTTACTGGAAAGTGGTCTTTGTGTCTGCTCTATTCAGTCTTCCTGAAAATATTTGTCTAGTGGTTCCATGCTTAGTCTTAATTTAAAAAAAACCCTGATGTATATACAGAAATATATGTATTTTCTCTTAGATACGGAAAGAGATCAAGCCCAGAGACACTGATCTCAGACCTCTTGTTGAGGGAAAGCACAGAAAATATTCCTAGATCCAGGTATGTATGAAGAAGTTTTGTCATGGCTTTCACTTTTCATTTAGATTTAATGGTTTCATGTGTTACAAATAAATATGTTTCATGAGGAGAAAACGTATGCTACCAACAACAGCTGGGTAAATATGTCCTGAAAAAACATTTTTAGTTCCTTTTTTGTTGAGAGATAGCACTATTTGTGAATGCAAGAAGTGCCTTACTAGGTATAACACAGTCCAAACTCCTTGTTTCCTAATTTGGGGAGCAGGCCACAGGTGCTGTTTGGAGGGAGGGAAGCATTTCCACAACGCTTGCCCCATACTGGGCTCTGTTACACAGAATGGTGTGCTGGTGCCCAATGATGATTCCTTACATACTGGAGCCACAAAGATGGCATATAGCTACTCATTTGCTACTCAAAGAGGTTTAATTTTTTCCTCTAAAGAAGTATGAGTGATAAATATGCACACACATTAACTTACACACAAATACATGGTTATAACCGGTCTCTAAAATACATTTCACATTGGTTCTGTACCTAATATTTTACAAAGGGAAAAAAGGCCTTTATATTTCCATTTGCACTTGGTTTAAAATAACAGTGGTGTTTCAAGCAACAGTGGGATTTCAAATGTGTGTACTGTATTTATCTAGTAGGTAATGACACCTCAAGTACAATGTAAGATACTGTGGTAGTGACTACAGTTTACACAGCTAGAAGTACGTTGAAAAAGTAAGATACAACGGGGTTTTGTACCATGAAAGAAAATACCAGTTTTAGTTTTGCTTACAATCAAGCATGAATGAGCTCAGTTTAAGCCTTTACTGCTAGCCTGAAGTTTGCTAATAATACTTCTATTGCAGAAATAAATGTTTTATGCAGTAGTCATCTCAGGAGTCTACATCAAATGCTTTGCATTTTCATGAGCTGTACTAAGGCTCAGTTAGACTAGTTAAGTACTTAAGCACAACAGTCTGTAGCATTGAACTTAGGGCATGATCTTGTCACAGAAAGGTGACCAGAATTTCTACTTTGTACTTTAAGGGAGGTTGTCCATGAGACTTGCAGTTCTGCGCATAGGGACATCATTGACTTAAGGTTTGATGACTTACCGCAGCTGTGGGGATGCAGTTTTCTCTGCAGATGCTTATGTAAAAAACTGCATGGAGTGCAGTTAAATGTGTTAAGACTAGTTTGCATTTGGTAATGACAGGGCAGAGCCCTCACGTAATGGGAGATTTCCGCTGTCATGAATTTGAGGCAACACACAGCGTAGTACAAAGTCCAATACTCTCTGTAATTTTCACTCCTTCATAACAAAACTTTATGGTTATTATTAGTGTTTCAATAATGCTATTTATAACACAGCAGGGAGCAAAAACTCATGCGTGAAATAACAAACTAGTCTGCATTTAAGATCAAGAATTGATGAGAAACAGATTTTTATTTCATACCCCCTGTAACAGCACTTTAAACTGAGTATGGTATTTGTCATTCATTGATGACAATTATGGGAGTACTGGGAACAATGATGTCTAGTTTCCCATGGATATGTTTTCTAGGATAAAATCCTATATGGATTCTGAACCCCGCTCCAGCCTTTTCCTCCATGTGAGGACATAATTAAATCTTCTTTCTACCCAGTCCTATATTTCATGGCCCATCAGGATTTTTCTTATTATCCCTGCGATATCTGTACCCCTCTCTGACTTGGCTGAAATTATCCAGAGGGTTTGAAAGCTGGTGGAGAAGTTAAGGGAGCCACACGGGGGTGGACAGCTGGACAAACAGCAAGTATGCCCAGGTACAACTGCTGCCTAAGCTTTCTTTCTGGAGGAAGCCAGGCTGAATGAATGAAAGGCAGGCTGCTATCATTCTGAGCTTAAATTAATGAAGTACATGTTTTTAGAAATAGTTATATATGCAGACAGTTACACAGCAGATGTAATTTGCACTCAGTGAATCAGTGAGAGAGAGACACACACTTCATGAGTTCTCAGGAATGAACTTTCTAAATAAACATTGAGGTGTTAATAAACAACTCAACTGTGTTCAGCTTGGCTGGCCTGGTTTGACATTCCACTTTTGCTGTCTAATGTATGCCCCAAAGTATTTTGCAGTCAGACTGTAAAAGGAAAGTTTAGAGAGTTTCTTACAGAAAACAGTTAAAATATAGGAAGTTAAGGAATAAAGAAAAGTGGCACCTTGACCTGAGTACAAATAAGTTTTATGACAAAAACATGTGATGTGGCATGTTTCTGATCTTGTTGAATCTGTGGAGTCATGAGAAAACCTTTAAAACTCAGTAACAGGATGTGTTTCCCCTAAATCTGCCTCTTTAAAAGTTAGGTTATCTAGTATAAAGTAGTTGTCTAGGCTGCCTTTGCAGTCAGTCAGAAGGATGAATATCTCCAAAATGAGCCTTCCATCTGAAAATGGGCAGGAGCACTTGCGCTCTCAAGGGGTCAGTGTTTCCCCAGTGACTGAAGGAAGACTAGATGCCCGATTTTTAGATTGCAAAAATTATGGCAAAGGCATTTCCTTTAGTCTCTCTCCATGTTCCCCATTTGTTGACTCACTGTGTAGACAGAACAGCTATTTGCAAGCAGAGAACCTCAGATCAAATCCTGCCCTCAGCATCCCTTTCAACTTGTATTTCAAATGTTTGATATTGAGCAGTGTAATACCACAATAATATTTTAGGATGGTGGCTATGGACTTCAGCTTTGTTTAACAGTGCTAACAGCAGGACATGTGGGGTTTTTGGGGTTTGGTTGGTTTGGGTTTTTTTGGCTAAGTGAATTCTCTTTGGAAAGTACTCCTGAGTAAGCGTGAAAAATATCTCTATTTGTATTTCAGCATATCTTAGTTTTCTAGCTGAATTTCATTAAATAGTACTTAATGGCATAAAGCAGCTTTGCGGTGAGTCTCAGTGGTGTGAAAACACACCATCTGGGCAGCAGTATGAACAGGCAAGCTCTGGTATAGACATTTGGCCAACCAGGATGCCTCTGCTTTGATAGGAGTTGCATATACAGTCTTTTACTGCAAATATACATATGTATTCCTTATTGCTGCTATTGTTGGAATGAAAATTTTAGATAGTTCTAGCTTTGGATTTTTCAGAAGGGGCTTTAAAATGTGTTTAATGGTTTTTTTTTAATTCATAATATGTATTGCAGGTTTGAAGAGCCTTCGATGTGGTGATGGAATTTTCAGCACACCATCAAAACTTTTCCTAGTTTTCAGTTCATACTCCGTGCCTCTGAAGCAAATCATAGCATCATTCCCAGTGCATGCAGCCATTGTACTGAATTCTGTAGAGTTTTTCCTTTGTCATATTTGTATATAACTTTATTTAAATAAATTATTTGTGCATTCCAAAATATAATGTACTAAATGAAAACAAGCAACCCTGTCATTGGTATAGCAAAGATTTGTTTTAAACTATTAAAACTGAATTATAACCTCCCTGCAGTGTAAAGTAGTATGGACAACAATAGTGTCACACTTATTACAGTAATTAGTGTGCAAATTAAGATAAAGACATCATTTATTGTAGCCTCATGCTCAGGTCAACTGCTTGATTTATACAAAACTATTTAAAATAATTTATCATAAACTACATAATGTAGAAAAATAGCATTCTGGGAGGCGATTTTTCAGAATGACCATACTAAAAACTTACTTAGTACTTACACTGACAAATGTATTAAAGTGAATAGCATTTTCAAAATACAAAGGAACAAGTCACTGCTTAATTATGCTAACTCCTCAAAACTGTTTTGAAGCTTGGCTGTAAACCCGAATTAGGAATTTAAAATGAAACAGATGTGACATCTTTGCTTTGGCAATATGCAAAGCAGCAGAAAACAATAACTCATAAACCAGGACAAATCTACAGCTATCTGTGCCAGAAAAAGAGATGTTTAATATTGCCAAAGGGCTTGTAAAGGAGCACACTGGTAAATTACAACCCTTTGGGTACCTAGATTCTGAGCCTCTCTAATATAGAGTCATTCACAGTTTCTGTTTCCACCACAAGAAGATACCTGAAATGGGGACGAGAGGAATTGTCTTCAGGTTTTCATTTTCTTTTTTATTTTATGAATTTCATCACTAGCCTACCGAGGGACTTAGACACAAGGGCCTCTGAAGAAACCCTCAAAGTTTTAATTCAAAGTAGCATAATTTAATGGCAGTGCACTATCCTTGTTCTTAAGTGGTTTAGTTCACAGATCTGTATCTTGCAGTATGGGCAGGACCCACACTGGGCATGACACAAATGCTGGCCCTTGGTTCCTGATATTTAGGCACAACTCTTTTATTTAGACACTGTGACTAAACACTGAGTAATAAAGCACATGAGACGTTCCAAATAGGAAAGTAATCAACATGAAGGTTTAATATATTTACATCTCATTCCCACTTTTCAAATCTTTCTGCATGCCTGTTGCCCTCAGGAGAGGCCCGTCAGTGCAAGCAAGTTCCAGATTTCTATAAATGCATGTTGGGTGCATTCGCAAAGTGTTACCAGGTTCCCAGGACGTGCCATCTGTCGTGGTCACACTTCAGTAAAGCATAATATACTTTTCATAGAACACTTGGAATGGGCACTGGAGTGACCAAACCTTGCTTTCAGCAGCAATACTTTCACTTACTGGTTTGGTGATGGGTTCCACAGTGCTACACATTAAGTTGTTTAGGATTAAGAGCAGTCTAGTGTTACAATACTATTTTGGGCCCCTGATATAAACCATTTGACCCAAGGCAGTAAGTTATGATGTTGAGAGAGTCAGAGAGACTCCAGGGTGGTCACAGCTTGCTAAGGCTAGCAAGTGTCAATCAACCACAGGCCAGGACCTGCTGGGTTAGAGTCTGCATAAAGTTACCTGTTGAATAATTATTACAATGAAAATTGGAAATTAGTGAAGTATCTGCTACATAGTATCTCTTATTTCTGGTAATTCCTAGTATCTATATATATTAATAACCATGTAAATTATAAAATCAGTAGATGATAAACTAAACTCATGTTGCTTAGCACTATAATTACAAATGTGCCTAACTGGGGAAAGAAAGAGTTAAAGGAGGATTAGTGCATGCTAATTGCTCATGTTCCACTCAGTTACCTGAGTTTTCTTAAACTTCAAGAACACTCATCTCTGCAGAAAAGCTAGAAAAAAAACTAAAAAAATACCAGGTTTATTACCTCGTGAGCTGTCAAAGACAGAAACAAGGCAAAACACTCACACAATATTTATCTATCCACATTGTGCTATGACTTTTCTTTCTAAAACTTTCCTGTGTTCTCCAAGGCAGACAATGTTGCCATAGAAGTCCAGTGTGCTTAGCACTTACCTTCCTTGTGTAATTCATATACCACTCTTGACAGGCCAGGACATTGAAAATACTGGATCAGCTCTCCACATCACAGGACAGACTTAAATATGAGCTGTGGAGTGAAGATAAAGGCTGGATTTGTTTGGTGTGGCTTCTGTATTTTGTCTTAGGGATAATCTTTTAATGTTTTCCTCTCCAAGCATGACAAACAGAGCCTTGTTTCTAAAACAAAGGCTGAAATTTATGTCAGAATCTGAGGAAGTGCCAGGAAAAACAAAAAGAATTGAGAATCATAAAAGTAGGTGATAGTGTTTTCTCCTGTATTTATTGTGGGTTTGAAATCATGAGGAATGTACATAGGTAGGTGTAAAATATTTTAAAGACAGTCCACCTTTATGCTTGACAATTTCTTTAATATACGTCTCAGTTATGCTCAACTTTGATTTAACCAAAGAGGGGATCTAGATGATCCTATATATCTTCTCTTATAGGAGAGGAAATTCTCTCTGTCCTTTTAGAAGCATAGAATGCTTTAGGTTAGAACGGACCTTTAAAGGTCATCTAGTCCAACCCTCCTGCAGCGAGCAAGGACATCTTTAACTAGACTAGGTTGCTCAGAGCCCTGTCTAACCCAATCTTGAATGTTTCCAGGGATGGGGTATCCATCACCTCTCTAGGCAACCTGTTCTAGTGTTTCACCATCCATGCTGTAAAAAAATTTTCTTACATCTAGTCTAAATCTACCATCTTTTAGTTTAAGCAGTTGGAGCTGGTCCAGAGGAGGGCCACAAAAATGATGAGAAGCCTAGAGCACCTCTCCTGTGAAGAAAGGCTGAGGGAGTTGGGGTTGTTCAGGGCCTGTCATTGCAGGTCAAGGATAAAATGGTTTTAAACTAAAAGAGAACTCTGGGATGCATCTCATCAGGTCCCATAGAACTATGCATGTTCAGGTTCCTCAGGTGGTCATGAACCTGCTCTTCTCTTACAGTGGGAGGGATTTTGCCACCCTGCTCCCCATCTTGCAGTCCATTGGCTTGGGAGGTATGAGAAGAGAGGTTGCCAGTGAAGGCTGAGACAAAACAGTTGCTAAGTACCTCAGCCTTTTCCTCACCTGTTGTTACCAGCTTGCCAGTCTTGCTCATCAGGGGGCTTGTTTTCTTTGTCCTTCCTTTTGTGGTTGACACACCTGTAGAAGCCCTTCTTACTATTCTTTGCATCCATTGCCAATTTCAGCTCTAGCCATTCCTTGGCTTTCCTGACCCTATCCCTACTCAACGAGGCATTGTCCCCATACCCTTCCCAGGATACCTGTTCCTGCTTCCACTGCCTGTGCATTTCCCTCTTATCCTTTGGTTTGACCAGCGGCTCAAAGCATGCTGATCTCTTGCCTGATTTCTTGCACCTGGGGACTGAGAGCTTTTGTGCTCTATGGAAAGTGCCCTTAAAGATCTGCCAGCTCTGTTCCGCTCCCCTGTCCCTGAGGGCCATTTCCCAGGGAGTCCCAGTGACTAACTCCTTGAAGAGCTGAAATTTCACTTTCCTAAAATTCAGGGCCCTAACTTTACTCCTTGCCTGGCCCACATCCCTCAGGACCATGAACTTCACCAGTGTGTGATCACTGAAGCCCAGGCTGCCTCCAATCTTGATGTCACCAATTAGGTCACTTGCATTGGTGATCATCAGTTGCAGTATCACAGCCCCTCCGGTAAGGCTGTCCGTTACCTGTCTTAAGAAGTTATCCTCAATGCATTCCAGAAGTCTCCTGGATTGCCTACAGCTTGCCATGCTATTTTTCCAGCAGATGTCATGGTGGTTGAAGTCCCCCAGCACGACAAGAGCCTGCAAGCATGAATCTTCCTGTGGCTGGAGTAAGAAGGTTTTGTCAATAGACTCCCCTTGATCAGGCAGCCTGTAGTAGGCACAAACCACAAGGTTCCCTCTGTTGCCTCAGTCTCCAGTTCTTACCCATAAGCTTTTGACCTGCTTATGGCTATTCTTGAGGGACAGCTCTTCACATTCTATCCATTTCTTGATGTAGAGAGCAACGTCTCTGCCCGTCTTTCCTCACCCATCCCTTCTCAACAGCCTGTAGCCATCAATAGTTTGTCCCACCACGTTTCAGTAATGGCAGTCAGGTCATAACTTTCTAGCAGCCTGGTAGCTTCCAGCTTCTCCTGTTTATTGCCCATGCTGTGTGTGTTGGTGTAGAGGCACTTTATCTGCGCTGTCAGCCATGTTGTGACAGGGTCCTGTCCAAAGTTGAGGTCAGAAGATGAGAAACAGCAATATACCAGGCATGAGCTGTGTCCTTTGTAAGGCAACAGTTGAAAGGAGAACATGCCACCTTTGCATTTCCAAGCAGAGCTGTTATAATATGTAAGTGCTCTTCACTTTCCTTTGTACAGATGCTTTATAGCACACACACACACACCCCCCCCCCCCCCCCCCCAGCTTTTTCCCAAAACACCCTTTGGGTTAAGAAACCTACCAAGGGTAAATTCCTTTCAGAAAGGCTTTCATTTTTCAAGTGTTAGGAAAAATCTTATTAGGAAATATTTCTTAGAACATACTTTCTTTCATTGATTTGTGTTTTGTCTTGAAATCAAAAGCATTACAGGTTTTGCTTACTTTCAAGATTCGGTTCAGACTATTCTTTTCTAAGTAGTAACTGAAAAAAAAAGATGCCATCATCTTCCTTCTTACTCTGCACAACTCAGCTGCTTCACAAATTAGAATAACTGTTGCCGGATGTTGATAGTATTCTAGTGATATTCAGCAAGGTATTTAAAAATAGTATTTTCTGAAATTTAATAAAAAAACAATTTTGCAACTTTTTTTTTTGGTCAAAGAGTCAAAATCTGTCTTAGGATCTGCACAGTATGTGTCTAGGAGTAAGAAAAGGTAAAGTTTCTCCTAGGAGTGCCCCATTTGTACACAGCTCTGAGAAACACCTTTCCTGGGTGTGAATGTATGGCCCTTAAAGGAGCTGTAATTTGGCAAAAAATGGTTCATGTCAATCCCTACACTGCTAGCTAAAAAACCTGATCTCAGAAGCAAACCAAAGCTATGGCAGCTATACAGTAGCTGGGAAGTCTTGCAAGTTAAGCAAATAGGTGGGTTCTGACCAAAGAAAAAAGACTTTTCATATGGATTTCAGCAACGTTTGGAAAAAAAATGCAAAATCTATTGCTTTGGGACAGCTTATGAGTCTGGGATACTTCTCAAGAGTCCCAGGGTTATAAATCAGTGTCTGGCTTTCAGTCAATAATTCACAGATGCTGGATTATCACATCACAATTTGAAATTATGTCAGATCTGGCTGTTTAATTTCAATTTTTAATAATGGCTTCCTGTTAAAAATTATCAAAGAGTAATTTAACACATAGAGTAATGAAAATACAGAAGAATCTCTCACTTCTTTTTGGTGGGTTAGTATCTTGAAAGAAATTGCTACTGAGCGGAAACTGCCTAACTAATGCAGTAACTTATATCAGGCCAATGTATTTTATTTATCTGGCTGTATTGTTATCAGTCATTTATTTATTTGTATTACAGCAGCTCCAGGAGACTCCAGATATGGGACTCATTATGCTCCAGTCTGTAGGACCATAATAAAAAAATAAGCCTAGACTTCAGGGATATTTCAACCACATGTACAGAAAAAAATGGGAGGAAGCTCAGGCTCATAAATAAATATGGTAAGTAGGTTATAGAGGTCCTACTGCACCTGCAGACTTGTCCTTATAGACTTTTTGATTACAGTAATTAAGAATGTGCTATAAAACAGATAGTGCAACATTATCCTGTTTCTAGTTAATATATGTGTTTGCTAATCTCTTCCTCATCTAAGTTATTTGCTTTTCTGTAATGACCAGGTCTTTGCCAGGCCCAGAGACTTTCTAAGCTATATTTAGCCTAGATGTATGAGCAGCTCCTGCCTGCCTGTGATGGACACCCAGCTCCAGTCTTCCACTTGCTGCAGACCATGAGCTCCCACTGAACTCTGTCTATATTCAGGATTTTAAATACACCCTAAGCCAATCCAGTCCTGAAGGTACAGGGTGAGCCCACCACTCCCTTTAACCTCAGCCTGGGGCCAGGCTGTCGATGCTGATTACAGAGTACCACTACCAGTCTATGGTGGTAACTGGGTATACTCTTAAGTGGAGAAACTGGCTGGAAATAACTGTTGTGCACCCTGACATCACTATTGCTCTTTGTTTAGATCTAGGGCCATTTTCAGAGTTTGGGTTAAGGCAGGATTGGACCTGTATTTTAGACAGGTTAGTCTGTAGTGTGTGATGACAGACTTATTCCTTGTCCTTGATTTGTTAGGTGTTTTGCTGTGCACATGAAATGCTCTTCACAAGGGCTCTTTGGGCAATGGGGAAGAAGAGTAGGGACCGCAGGTGGTGTCTTTGCCTGGAGCCCTGCATGGGGCCAGCAGACAGGGCAGACAAGGACCCAGATAACAAAACTCCGGAATTACCAAGAGCTTCCACAAGAGAATCTGGAACAGATGATCAAATACACTTATGTGGCCCAACATGCAGATGGAAAACCAGTGGGCTTTTTTTAAAGGACCCTGTTGCCTAATTCGTGGTGATCCATGATTGCTTAAATGCACGGGAAAATCCCACAGTCCACCTCGACCTATATGACTGCACCTAAATTCACAATAGGCTTTATGGATTTACAATCCACATTACAGACTGTTGTATTGGTGGTGTACTCACAAGATTTAAGAAGACTTTTTTGTTAATCTCATTATTCAAAGGGTCCCAGACCATGGGGTGCTGATGCTGTCAACCTCTCTGCCTTCCAGGTGTGAGTCTCAGGGTGTCTAAGTACCTTTGGAAATGCAACCAGAGGCATCCTGCCTTCAAAAAAGTGGAATTGATGGGAGCAGGAGAGCCATAAGATGTCCTTGTAGATACAGTTGGCAGTGACTAATACTGAACATGGCTATAACAGCCTGCCCTTGGTGACTTTCCCAGTAGACTGTAAATCAGCAGCATCTCCCAGAGGTACAAGAGTGTGAAACACTTTTTGTTGAAGAAATATGTATCAATTAAGAATGAGAATTTAGGACACTGTGTGCTAAGTAGGTGGCTGGCTCTTAAGAGGTATTTTATTTTTGTCTTTCCACAAGTTCCTGTATCCCATTTTTAAGCTTCTTTTCCTTTGAAAAGCACCTTTTAAATTTCTGTTCTTGGTTCACTTTCTTTCATATGGAAGCAGAGAAGTACTGCAATTTGATGTTATTCTGCATTTACGATGCAAACTATTCTTAAGATGAGAATTTATTGGCTTGAATTTATCCATTCATCCACTCTACTATGTTTCTGGTGATTACTGTGGTTCAGCTGTCTTCCCCACTGAAGTATGCTGGAAATACTGTCTTTCCACACACCTTTCACAAATGCATAAGTAATGGCACAAGATTTTTTTTTTTTAAACAATTGCTCCGGGACTTGTTTCCCTGCCTTATAGAACTTGAAAGTGGATTCTAATTAAGTCATCTAAACCAGTTCCAAAGGCTTGGACATTTTTTGGTATGGTCAGGTTTTTCTAAGCAGGAAGAACTGGAGTTAAATAATCAGATTAATTAGAAATGTTAACTTGCTTTTAATGCCTTTATATTTGACATATTTAACTTTGACCTTGGTTGTTCGCTGCTTTCTAATCAGCAATCAGAAATGACAGAAAATTACTGATTTTGGCATGAAGCTTTGTGTTGCTGCACCAGAGCCCTAACTTAAATCTGCTTTTAAAAGATGAAATGCATTTAGGACTGCATCTTAAATTGGCTGCCTTATCTATCTTAGCCAGTAGCACATTTTACATTCTCCACAGGCGAATGGTGGTACCTGGGTCTGCTGCAGCTCAGCACATGTCAGAGTGTCTGTGCTTCAGTGCTTGTGGTGACTGTCATAATAGCCTGTGAGGACTAAAATATATTTCCTGTACTGTGAGTCAAACCTGAGTATTAATAATTAGCTCCATATAAGTGGGAAGAGATCGTTTTTCATTTCATTTATCAGTTCTGATTTACCAGCTTCTTTACAAAAAATACCACACACACACACACAC
>JAVSBS010007727.1:18948-46159 GCA_033124195.1 Coracias cyanogaster | reverse complement strand
AGCAGGCGCTGTTTTATTGAACAAGCAGTAGGTGTATCTGATATGTTCTTGAGATGTGTAATTCCTTTGCCTAGGTCAGAGTCAACAGCTCTCAGTGTTAACAGCCAGTGAGGTAATCTTACCCCTTGTTTATCTTCACAGCTTGTTTAGAGTTGCATCAAACGTGAATGTGGCTCACTAGAACTGCTCTGGATCAAGAAAAATAACGACTTAGTTCAGGCAGACAGAAGAGTTTCTATAAACTGCAAAGCTTTGGTATCCAGAGGGAGGGTCACAGAATGCTCCCATGGGATAAAATAGGGTGTTCCTCTTTGTGGCTCCCAGAACCCCAGAGAGCTGAGCGGTGAACTGAGCGTTGACTACCCTGAGGCAGGCCCATGGATGGTACTTGTATCTACTGTTGTGGGCAGTGTTTAGCAGTGTCTGGATGGTAGCGCCTACTGCCAAAATTACTACTTTTGAGGCCCCTATTTGTTCTTAAATTTAAACTAGCTGACAGTTGGTGAAAGGGGGAACACTTGTTTATTTACAAGCACATGGTATCATCTAACTCAAGTATCTGTCTTGTCACACGTGGTGTTTCCTCCTAAATACAAGACTGTCAGTAAAAAATGCCACTGAATTAAGTTCCCAACAGCACCATACTGGGACTTCTTGATGCGTTCCTCTTAACTGTCCTGCTGCTACTCAGCCGATACAATTTCTCTTCCTACAAGATACTTACTTGGATGATTTATTGTCCTCTTAAGACCTGATAGCATCTATTTCAGCTAAATCTTAACCACTTGCTGTTATCAAAGGCTCTCTGACAAGTTTGCAAGAAAAGAAACAATGTTAGTCATGATGTCCTGATGACCATCCAGAAGGCCAGATCACAGCTCTCTGTTCTGCTGCAACTGGCTTGCTTGAAAAAAAACAGCTTGGTCAGACTGGGTGGTAAAGATAACTACTATCTGTAGAGACAGAGGGTGTTTGGATTACAGTTGACAAATGTACGTGTAGTTATCGAACCAACAAAATCATAGCCCTTCCAAAGCACTCTTAGATGTAGCACAGGATGTGTTAATTTGTGATTTTTCTAAAATAGGGTTCTTAACCCTTCTTACTGGAAATCCTACAGCAACTGTTAGGGTCTTCCGGAGTCATATACCCTTCTACTACACTCTGGCAGAATCGTTGCATGATTTCTGAATTGCCTTGGATTTTTCTTTCTGATCCCCTTCAGGAACACTAAGGGTATCCTGGAAGAAATGTATGAATTTCAAGGCCCTGCAAAGAAATATCCTGCTTCTCTGTGTAGTTGAGAGAAGACAGAATTTACTTACAAGGTTTATCACTTTAAAACAAAAGGCTTTTCTCTGGCCTGTGTGGGCAAGTGGCAGTTTCTTAATTGCATTTAAATACTATGTAGCAGGACGGAAGTGTACATTCAACAAATCTTACTGTACTAAAAGTATTTTTCATGCTCTGTAGTAATGGAAGTGCTGCAGCTGAGTGATGCTCTTCGAGATGACATCCTTCCTGAGCTTGGTGTTCGATTTGAAGATCATGAAGGTACCCAGTTATGTCTTGCAACTTTGTAGGTAGCTGGTTTTATAAACTTACTGTTTTCATAAGCAGTGGGAAAACAACCTGTTAAGAATAAGATGAAATAATCCAACTCAAGGACTGCAAAGCTATAGCATATTGTATTTCTGATGTATGAATATATATTATAGAACTGTACATTGGAATATATGCATAGAATGTAAAAATGTATTTAGCAATTTTTTTGCTCCTTTTTTATAGCACCTAGTTTCTTAGTCACTGTTGAGTAGTTACTCGATTGTATTTGCATTCAGCTTGCAAAAAGAAAGCAGTTATCAACTGCTGGAAAGATACTTATTTTTGATTAAGCAGTGGAAACTAATTCATCTGTTTTGCTTCTTTAGGACTTCCAACTGTGGTTAAATTAGTGGATAAGGACACGTTATTGAAAGAAAGAGAAGAAAAGAAAAAGGTTATTATTTTAAGCATTCTGTATTTTTTTTAAACTTCAAGTAATGTGTAAGCTATGGATACTTTTTACATTTCTTTGATAACGTAAGAAAAATCTTAACGGACTAGCAACAAGGAAAATAACATAAGAAAATTGAGACTAAAATTTGAATGTGTTCAGGAAAAGAATTTTTAAAACAGCAGCTTCTTGAAAATTTTGAATGGGACTTAATGAATACCTCAAGGTTGGTTGACTGTTTTTTAAGATCTTCATATAATTAAGGTGTGTTGAGCATTGCATGCATAGTGTCTTATGTCTCTGGAAGAACGATTCCAATGAGAAGCTAATTCAGACTTCTTTTGTCTGTACAAATGAAGTTGACCTTTACCATAGAACGAGACTGTATTTATTTGATATGTAAGAACAAAACGCACTGGATAAATCTTTATTAATGTAGTATGGAGGAGTGAGATATTCAGGGTGTGGGGGCAAGAATTTACATGTTCTATATAAAGATTGTGAATTCTAATTCACATGCACAAGGTCTGTACAGAAACCCTTCTTTTGGCACTTCCTAGCATTAATATTTTACTCTGTAAAATTTAAAAGTAACACTTCCTACGGCTGTCTTCAGTTGTAACAAATAATAAAATTCCATCATGACTAGAACTGTTTGGAAGACTTTCCAGCATTTCACCTTCCATGTAGATGTTTGTTTGGTTTGTTTGGTTATTTTTTTTTTTAGAAAAGGGAGGAGTAAAATATAGTTTCAGCCAATTCCAGATGTTTTCAATCACAAAGACATTTGAAGGCAGTTTGTATCTAGCAGCTGGGCAGAATCTGCAGCCAGAGAACATCTGCCCTGGAAACAGTGTTATGTTCCGTGCTGGCAGAACCCGTGCAGAACCGATAGGTCTCTCCTACACAAGAGCAAAATGAGATTTTTACTTTTTTTTAAGTTCTATAATTTGGCTAAATTTGGATAGTTGTTTCCCTAGAAACATCAAGGGATACAACTGCTTCTTCAGAAACTGTAATGTCTTCACAGTTTGAGGCAGGAGCTTAAAATATCAGCAAAATACAGTCTTTTTTTAGTCATTTGCAAAACATTTTCCCCTGTGAAATGGCAGGACCATCTCTTGCGAAGACTTTGTAGGTGTTCTTTTATATGTATACACTTTGCATGCAAAATGCATTCTGAACAGTTAAAACTGGTTTAACTGTGAAGAAAAGCAAATGAAATCAAAGTCATACAGTGGGAAGGATCAGACATCCTAATTACAAGGCATGGTGGTTTTGCTGCAGGTCAGGCTGCCAGTTCTGTCTGTAATTAGATACCCAGGGGAGCTAGCTGGCTCAGGTTTGTAGCAAACAACCCCATGAAATACTTACCTTTTACTCATTAACATTGCCTTTCATAGATTGAAGAAGAGAAAAAAAGGAAGAAAGAAGAAGCAGCCAGGAAAAAACAACAGCAGGAAGTAAGTGTTCAGATCCTTTTCATCTGGTTTTGAAGAAAAGTGTTAGCAGCAATAGTCACATGCAGGAAAGATTACATGAGAACACAGGCTCTCTGCCCGGCCTTAACTGGGCCTCCATTTATTTATTTAATTTTTTGGCTACAGTTTCTTGCTCAGAATTACTTTGCCTTGCAGTCCCGATTTGAATATTCGGCTCCTGTTATAGAGAAGCCCTCTTTGAAAACCCAAATAAAGGCTGCAAAAGCTTCTTAGAAAACATGGTAGCACTTCCTTCAGTCTATAGACAGTATGACGTCCTTATTTGCCCAAGTAGTATCTTACATGCCTTTCACAGAAGATTTTGTGTCAATTACTATTTTCTTCCCTTTCCAGTATCGTAGGTATGTTTGAAAATGTTTTGGGTTGTTTTTTTTTTTTTTCTTCAAGAATCCACCTGTTCCCTATAATTGAACTCTGAAATAAAATGCATTTTTACAAAACACTACATCTCTGCAGTTGGAATTAAGACAGCTCTAAGATTTTAAGCTTTAGATGAGGAGTAGACAGCCAGAAGAGATGAACTCATAAGAAGAAAAGATTGTTTGCCATGCTGATGACTCTAACAGCACAGGAAATGCGCTCCTGGGTTAAAAGAGGAAGTAAACTTTTAGAGAGCGCTGTGTATGGAGAGAAAACCAGATAAATAGCATTTATCATTCCCTTTTTGCATTCTTTCAAAAAGGTAATTCCCTTGCATTGGGCATAAATTACTTGGAAAGGACTCTGAGATGTGCTTTTTACAGATAATCAAAAGTTTAGTTAATTTTCAGTGCAATTACTTGCATCCTGGTCCTGCTGTGACCTGCACAGAAACCTGTGCTTGTCAGCAGGAAACTGTTGATTAAGGTTGGTTCCCTTTTTTTTGTGAGTTAATTGCTGAACATTCTTAACTCATAGCAACTATTCACTTTGTGTTTGCACCTAAACCACCAAGGAACCAAATAAGCAAAAATCAGATGTTGTTTTTGGAGTATATAAGCAAGTTATTTAGAGTTCCCGCAATACCTCGATTTTAGTAAGTGGTTCTCTACAGATGTAAAACACTTTTTTTTTCCCCTCCAGTAAAAGCACAGCTAAGACAAACTGAGTTGTTCCTCGCTGAAAGTTTCTTTTCACGTGATAAAACAATAGTGAATTAAATGCTCTTTGATTTGCAAATTATAATCTACTTTTCCTTTTGCACATGTAGCAGGTTGTCAGTAATTAACTAACTGTGATGTTAACGCACGTTTTATATTACAGGCAGCAAAACTGGCAAAAATGAAGATTCCACCACATGAAATGTTTAAACTGGAACGTGACAAATATTCCATGTTTGATGAAAATGTAAGAGACTTTTCTTGAGATAGGGAGGGGTTTTTTGTACATCCTCTGTTGTAAGTGTATGTAGCTGATCTTGTTCCAGACCCTCCAAGGCAGCGCTATTAACATAGCGAGAGGAGGGAAGAGAGGAAGAGAAGGCAATATATTAATTTTATTGCACATAGCTTGCATAGGGGAGCAAGGTTCTCTGTCAGACATCATTTCAAGGGTATTGGTCTCCTTTGGCCTCTCTCACTGCAGAGCAAAATTCACTGTAGGAATTGCGGGTAGGAACATGTATGATGCGTGTTCTTAGACTTATTATCTTGTTGCAAGGCAAGGAATTCACTTGCAGGTACAAAATCCCCAACTCTGCCAGAACTGATGTTTTTTAGAGGTCCTGTGTGTCCTTTTTGGTTCTGCCCACTGTTTTGCTCTCTCCTGGCAAAGGATCTCTGAAGGGACCATACGGATGAACTAGCAAATAATCTTTGCTCTTGATTGCCCCCCTTGAGCATAAAAGGTGTTACTTGGAAAATATAAAGCACTGTTTGTTCAGCGCGTGACCTGGGACATTGATCCTGCTTCTGCCTGTCCTCTTTACTCGTGCATCTTCAGGCCCTGGCATCAAGTAAGAATGGGGTGTGGAAAATCCCCCTGCAAGCCAAGGAGAATGTCTGTAAAAACTGGGATCTGCTTTCTCCATTGAGAACAGAAATCTCTTATGCTTTTGCTTGGATTCCGTATGCTAGTATGATTAAAAAGTGGTCTCTTAACCATCCGTCCAAGGATTAGTCATTATTCTCTTAACTATAACCATCTAGAAGTTAGTTGTCTAAGTATCCCTTACTTAGTACAAGACAGAGAATAAAGACACCCTTTGCCCCTTCATTAGGAAGGGAACATATACAAATAGTCAAAATTAGTTGTCAGACTTCTAGGTGACTAAAATTAGCCGAGATGCAACCCACCCTGACAGCTTGTCATTATGACATTATCCCTCTCCTATTAAAACATGATTCTGTAAGGAGCAAAAGCAGTCCAAAATTTATCTTAAATATTCTCTTTTTATATATATATGTATTTCAGGGATTTCCCACCCATGACATAGAAGGCAAAGAACTCAGCAAAGGCCAAATTAAGAAGCTAAGGAAACTTTATGAAGCCCAAGAAAAGCAATACAAGGAGTATCTACAAATGGTTCAGAACGGAAGTGCAAATTGAAAACAACAGGACTTTTTTTTAGAAGGCAAGTGCTGTGCCACCATTGAAGAAGCGAGCATATACCCATGCTCTCATCTCTGTTTACACTTTCTATTATGTGCAAAGTAAAAATCCTGTTTACGTGGATTCGTAATGTCATCTGGAAAGTCAATAAAAATCCATTCTTAAAAAAGAAAAGCCAACCTGTAAGAAGTTTCTTCGCAACAACAGTAGCAGGTTGAATGGCTGCCAGTTCTATTTGGGAAGGTGCTGCGCAGTCAGCAAATCCACATGAGGATTCTTGTTTATTATAGCTGTCCAGGCTTTAGTTAATTTGTCCTGCGTCCTGATCTCTATCTCAGACCCGCTGTAGCTTGCATTCTGGAATATGTCACTGTCAGCAAAATTTACTACTAAATGGGAACTGAGTAATTTGTCCCACAGTAAGAACAGTATTTTCCAGATGACTTTAGTATCTTTACATAAGCAGGAAAAGTGGGTAGTTCCACTATTATACTGTTCTAGCTGCTGTTACTAAAGCCTCTCCTAAGTATGCCCAGAACACGCTGCACAGTAGAAGCAAACAGCCCCTTTGTTGCAAAAGGGAACAGACCAGCATCCGTGCTCAACTTGCAGTTGCAACCAAGTGGGTAAGTACAAGGCAGTTACACCTGCACGGAACAAACGAGTGGGGAAGACATGAAGGGCTAATGGCGGAGGGTGGTGTGTTCTTGGAGCTAGTGCTCCAAGGAAACAGGAGTGCTGCCAAAGTACCTGATTGCCCAGAGTACTCGGTACCTAATTACCTGTTCACAGCCATGGGGGATTAACAGAGGGTTTCTAGCTGAGATAAGGTTTGTGGATTGGTCTGCAGTTAGGAAGTACAGCTATATGCTGCTCATTATTCAAGACTGAAGTTTTTAACATGAGAATTTAACCCCCGGTTAATAACCTTTCTGATGTAGTATGGTCACATTCTGTCTGCAAGGACAGTTCTCTGTGGCTGAGTAATGCATTTCACTGGCAGTACCTACTAAATGAACTAAAGTTTAGGAAATCCTGAAACATACCTCACCTGCTTTCCAACTGCAGAGAACAGCTAAATGTCCAGTACACGGGACTGTATTCATCAATATTTTTAAGCCTCAAGGTGACTTGCAGAAGGTCATACTGTGACACCTCTGTTCTCTCAAGTTCATGCTGTAACCATTGGGCTGTTTTCCTTTCCTTAATTAAGAGTTAAAACATCTTTGCTTTGTCTTGATGTTCTTATATTTATATTCCTCCTGCTGAGGTATGAACGTATTTGGAGTAACAGAAAGTTCTAGTAGGTTTTTTTTTTTCTATTTTGTCTGTATTTGCCTTAGAAAATATAAGCACTGTTCAGGTCAGTAAAGCAAATGCATCTTGTATGCAGAAAATAAAATCTGTTGTAAAATACAAGTTCTATGTGACCTTTGTGTATATATAGTGGGAAGAATATAGAGTTTTTCTTTATTCCACAACCATCTTTTTGAAATGCGGTTTACAGACCTTCTCCTTTTAGCTTGCTATTACTAATATAATTCTTTTTGCATTCAGCATTTGATTATTCTGCTAATTTCTAATTAATGTTATGTTTAAATTGCACAGTGGTGCTTCAAACAGCCAGCCACTGCCACGGGGGGAACTTCTCCATCCTTTAGTCTGTGAACAGAAGAGGATCTGTTGTATTTTCACACCATTCTACATTCTAACCCCCTTCAATATTACCAGCTCATCGATTTCTTTCCCCCAATTCACGTGTGCACTCAGGGTATCCCTGAAGGGATGCACTGCATCTAAGCTGCTTCTGAAGTTGCTACTTCATGTCAAATAGTGACAGTAGTTTGCTTACAGGAACTCTTTTTTGGTGATCCGAGTTAGCACTTGCTTAAAGCTAGTTAGTATAGATAACTGTGGAGAAGATGCTGCTAATCCACTGCTGTCCCAGATCGGATTTTGTGATTTCTCTATCATAACACCGTGGCTTTCACATCCACACTGTTTTTTCTCCTACTGCTGTGTTTTTATAGAACTTCATCCAATTCCATGATTTATCTATGCCATCAACTAAAAAGAAAAAAAGCCCTTTTCTCTTCCCTTTCCCTTCATTTTGTTTCTGGGACAACTCTCCTTGCTTAGATCTTTGGAGCATTTCAGACTCATATTCTCCAGAGCTTATCCCAGTCTTTCTGTGTGCTTCCCACGTGCACACACTGCTTCCTCCCTCAGTATTTTTTTTTTCGTTTAATTCACAGCTAGTCATGTCAGATAAGGGTCTCTGCTGTATTTTATGCCCTATTAAGGTCTTATTTTACCTCCAAAATTATTTAGCTCATGCTTCCCATTTCTGTGGTTTTGTCTGATTGTCACTTTGTTTAAAACTAAGATGATTTGAAGGGATCCATATCCGAAATGTCAGTGCTGCTGAAGTCATCTTTCCCTTCTGCTACAGCATGACAGCATTCTGGGCTGCGAACTCTCTGAACACCAGCAAAAGTCTCCTAAAATCAATGGGATTCTTTTTGTAGACATTGTAAGGATCAGAGCCTTTGAAATCCTCTTCTTTGGGCTCACCTTGGGTCTCGGGTGATCATTGTTCTTCCTCACAGCCACTTATTCTCCCCTGCTTTTTCTAGTGCTTTGCTATCTAGTTCATGCGTTTCTGAAGCTGCCTTCTTCAAGCGAGCTTGTCACCTGACTCCTCCAGCAATAAAACCCTCAAAACCTTCCCATACTTGAACTTTCCCTCCCATACTTGAACTGGTCTTCCAGTTGCAATTTTTTTTTTCCTGTTTCAGCTGCACTCAAAGTCAGCATTGTCAGCAGGGAAAATGTCTGCTTCATGAAGCCACTGTGAGTGCATTGACAGGCCTAAGGATTTTCTATTTAAAAATTAGAAATAAAAAAAAAAAAGCACATAAATTGGCGGCTCCTCCTATAAAGAATTTGCTAAAGTATTTTCACCTTGTTACACAAACAGGAAGCTAATTCATTCTCTCCAAATAAAATCACAGTTTTGCTGATATTTTGAGTTCCTTTTTTTCCAAAAGCAGCAGGATAATCAAAACAATGACCTTGGCCAAGAGTCAGAAAAATAGCTGAGGTCTCCTAGAATTTGTAGGCAAAAACAAGCTCCAGAGCTACTACAGATCAGTTACTTCTATCTTCCCTGCAGCCAAAAATAACAGTATGCAGAGTCCTGGTGGAGGAAAACTCGCTAGCAAAGAGTGCTGCAGCCGGGCTTGGCAGCCTGCTGCTGGAGGTGACTTTTGGGTGAAGGTGTGCCAGTCGATCTGCAGGATCACCGAAATGCACAGCGCAACGCCTGTTCCCTGCCAGTTCAGTGAATTCCACGGTGATTGTGAGTGACCTGGCACCAGGAGAAGGGAGAGCGATGGCAGTGGCTGTGTTCAGAGCCTGAGTCATCTGTCTCTAGGCAAGGAAAAGGCAGAGGACAGACTCCCAGTATTTTAATTTTTTTTTTCTTTTAAACTGTGCATGTATGCATACACACGCTCAGGGAAGCCAGGCTGGAATGGGATCTCCAAGCACTATGAAAATTAAAATCCCCCTAGCAAAATCTTGGCATTTGTAAATATTTTAATTTTCTGGAATGCAGACCTCATGTTGTTCTGTACAACGTGGAGCTTTTTATTTCCCACCTATCAAAGAATTTATTCAGAGGTGGCAAGGCAAGGTTACAGTGTGGTGCTTCTGTTGTTAATTGCACCCTTGGCTGAAGGCCCAAGTTGGCAGCAGCAAATTTAGTTTCTGTCTCTTGCTCAGAGTGTGCCTTTCAGCCTTTCTAATGTGAATATTCACATGAACGTCAAACGTGAATACTGCTCCTCTGAAGAGAACAAGTTCATCCATCGCTCGGTTTCTTCAGATACTGGTAGAAAAATCTGTGAATTGTTCAATCTGGTCTTGTTGCCATCAATCTTTTACAAGACTTTAATGAGTGCCTAATTACATTTTATGCTACTCTTTGGCCTCCTTATCCTAACGTTTGTATTTGCTGTCTGCTGTTCCAGGAAACCGCCGATGCATTTTAAGTGTGCAAACAAGCAAACTTCTGCCATGTACAGTACGTACCTTCTGCTTCTTTTTCTACATTTTAAGCAAGGTTTAAACATTTCCAGGTGGTGGTAGTTGTTGGACCAACTTTAGCTGCCTCTTTAAGGCCACAGTTTCTACCACACAGATACTGAAAGGGATTTTTACTCCTCTCTCTGATTTCACAGTGTAATTTCTATACAGGACACTGTACCACATGCATGGTTCTTAACATGTCTCCTGAGACAGAACAAATTAATTAAGAAGCACATTAGCTAGTTAGTACCAAGGCTCTACTTAGCAATGATCAAAGTTGTTCTTCCCCCTCCAGAAAAAGTCATTGACAACCAAGTCTTATCTCTCAAATTAGGCTGTGAATGTCTGGCATCTCCACAAGTGAGAGCAGTTTCCATTAATACCCACCCAAGGGCAGAAGACACAGACATTTCAATGCCAGTCACAGCTCTCAGCCTAAGCTTGCTCTCCAGAGTCTAGTGCATCTGTTCAGCAGCTCTGCCATAATCCCTTCGCTCAGTTTTGGTTCTCCAAGCTCTCGTATGCTGGGCTGGGTGTTTAAATCAAGCCAGGGTGATTCAGCAAGTATCTTTTTGCAGCTCTCTGCAGGGTAGGAGCACCTGACAGCAAGATGACTCCACAGATTGTGCCTTATCCACAGTCTGAAAGTCTACCAGCGTGCTACAAGAGGTTGGGTAACGGTCAGCAAAAATCCCTCATTGATCATGGGAGAGGAATACCTTTTGGAGAGGGGCACTAAAAATCCAAGGATGTCAAGTAATTTAAATGTGTGTTTACTTCAATATAAGGAGGAAGAGAGCCAAGTATTTCCAGCACGCTGGCCTCTTTCAAGGCTTTAATAACTCATCCATTCCAAGTCAATCTACTTTTACAAGACCATCCTAATTTTAATTTAATTCAGGGTTTGCAGCATTTGTTGCACTACTGCATCTTCTGTGGCATGTGTAGAGCTTGTCTCTCTGCAGTGGTTGCTATCTTGTTAATGCAATTCTCATAAATCATAGAATCAGACAATTGTTCCTGTTGGAAGAGACCTTTAAGATCATCAAGTCCAGCTGTTAACCCAGCACTGCCACCGCTAAACCATGTCCCTCAGCACCACATCTCCATGGCTTTTAAACCCCTTGAGGGGTGGGGAATCCACCACTGCCCTGGGCAGCCTGGGCCAGCCCTTGACAACCCTTTCAGGGAAAAAGTTGTTCCTAAAGTCCAGCCTAAACCTCCCTTGGTGCAACCTGAGGCTGTTTCCTCTATGTCCTATGGCTTCTTCCTTGGGAGAAGAGACTGACCCCCCACCTGGCTCCAACCGCCTTTCAGGGAGTTGTGCAGAGCCAGGAGGTCTCCCCTGAGCCTCCTGTTCTCCAGGCTCAACAACCCCAGGTCCCTCAGCTGCTCCTCACCAGCCTTGTGCTCTAGACCCTTCCCCAGCTTCGTTGTCCTTCTCTGGACACGCTCCAGCCCCTCAGTGTCCTTCTAGCGAGGGGCTTGAAAAGGGACCCGGTATTCAAGGTGCAGCCGCAAATGTAGATGGAAATACAAGGAGACCGTTAACCTGCTGATGTTAGGAAAAGGGACTGGGTTGGGGGAACAGGGAAAGGGAGCTGGAAGCAAAGAAAAGAAGTGGAAAAACCTTTCACTGAGAATGTCCTCTAGGCCACCAAATTTCCATGTTTGTGCAACTGACTCTACAACATTCCTGCAGTTCTTTAGCTGTCTGAATGTAATTCAATATTATCTCATTTTTTGAGATTGCAGTATTGGTACCTATTTAACCGACTCCTTAGTTATTCCTGTCCTTTAAATTCCTACAATAACTGAATTAATCCAACAGAAACATGTTGATTAGTTCTTAATAAAATATTGGTCTCATCATTTCCAAATTTTAATTTTGCCTGTGAAAGGTTTGTGATGATAATTATTAATTGTTAATTACTGACATCCAAGACTAGCTCACAGACCTGGAGAAAACCTTTTTTAGGACAAGGGAATCCAGGTGAAGGGTTAGGTGCTTTTCCTACTGAGTGAAAGATCAATAAAACTCTGAGGTGGCTTCAGATGCTTTAACTGCACTGCTCCTAACACCGTGGTACACAGCATCTGCGGCTTACAAACTGCCCCACAGACAGAAGCCAGGCTGTTGGGGGTTCTTTGTTGGTTTTCTCTACAGAAGAGGAACTTACATCTGTATCTAAACTACAACGCTGGAAAGGCCAACAGCTGCATTTGCTAAAACGGTGCTCGATCGAAAACATCAAAAAGGGCTTTAAGGGCGAGCACTCAGCTCTTTGATTTACCTTTCAACTTTGGAAGTGTAGTTTTACCCGTGCAGATGATACAAAGAGGTTCTTAAAACCACGACCTCACTGCTAAAAGGCAACAAGCACCCAAGTCTTGTGTATCCGCTGGGAGTGGCAGCGTGTATCTGAGGGTGCGGGCAGGTGCTGAGCAGCAGGCAGGCGTTGCCAACGCTACCTCTGCTGCTGAAAAAAGGGGGAAGCGGCAGCACATTTGAGAAGCCAGCCATGGGCCGCCTCAGAAAGCGCCCGCCCCAGCGTTCCGCACAGGTTAGCCGAACAAGCCGGCGAGAGATGCAGCAGCCCACCGCCGCCTCCGCACACCGAGCGGGCACCTCCCGGGAGCACCCCTTGGCCCTCAGCCCGGCCTCGACCACGTCGCTCACGGGCTGGCACAGCGGGAGAGCCTCTCCCCACAGCGCGAGCCCGCCGCCATCTTGCCGCCCACCCCTGTCGCTTTAAGGACGCAGGCACGAGCTCCCTCCCCCCGCCCCGCATCACGCGCTCGCCCCGCCAGCCCCGCGCGCACATTCCCCCCCACCCCGGCTCCGCGCTCGCGCTCTGATTGGCTGAGCGCCGCGCCGACGGATAGTCAACATGGCCCGCGTGCCGCGCGACAGCGCCTGCGCTGCCCGGGCCAATCGGCGGCGTCTTTGCTGAGGGAGGCGCCCGCGCTCTGGCCAATAGGAGGGGGTTTTCTTGTCGGCGGCGCAGCCCAAGTGAGCCTGCGAGGAGCCGAGCGGCTGGCGCTGCTGCTTCTGCGGGCGTGGGGGGACGCGGGGCGCGGGTAGGTGAGGGCGCGGTGCGGAGCTCCCAGGGTTCGGGCAGTGAGGGCCGGGGGGGGGGCGGAGGGCTCGAACCGGCCGCCGCCACCGTCGCCGTGCTGCTGCGGGCACCGCAGGGCCTGCTCCGGGGTGGAGCGCGGTGGGGGCCGCCTGCAGCCGCCAGCCGGAGAGGGGCGGGCCCGGCCCGGTCAGGCACCATTTTAAGGTTGGCTTGAGAAGTTTGGCCCAAGAGATGGGGGAGTCCGCGTTGCTCTGAGCCTGGTGGCGGAAGGGGGGCTGCGGGGAGCGGTTCCGGCCACATGTATGGCCGCTCTCGCCCGCCCTGGGAGGCTGGCAGCAAGCCCTGCCTCCCCCGCCCTCCCGGGGGAAGTGGCGGAGGAAGAGGGTGGGAGGCTGTTGTTTGCGGTGAAGAGTTTCTCCGTCTCCCTCACCCCGCGGTGCTCAGGTTGAGGCAAGGCCTTAACCGCTTAGGTTAGGCGCGGTTCTCTTGTTTGACCTCATACGCGATCTCGAGTTCCCTCAGCGTGTTGTGGGTTCCGGGGGCTCAGTTCTTCATTTCGAGGCCCTCGTCTGCGAAGTGAGGGCCTCTTTAAAATTTTCACTGCTACTACGATTGTTTGCAGTGTATAATACTGGCGTTTGTACGATTTGTCTGACTCCGTTTCTGTAACATCTGCTCACAAGGCTTCAAAATAAAAAAGCGGAGAAACAAGTATGTAAGTTATAGGTGAAACCAAAACCACTAGGCAAATTTCTGTAAAGTTATCTATAACCAAAATATTGTTCCATCAATAAAACGTAGAAGGTTGAGCTTAAGTATTGCAGGTATTCAGGACTTGTGGAACAAGTTAATGAGTTTCTTCCTCTTGACTATTTTTTCATTATTGCTTCTAATTTTCCTTGCAAAAAATATTAGACTGTTGTGTTTGTGGCTACCCACAGGGCTGCATCCTAGCAGCTCTGAAACAGAAGTCCTAACTTTCCCTTTTGATTTGTTGTAGTTACAAAAAACAGTAACAGTTGTGGGTATAAGTCTTCTTGTGAGTTCAGGGGTTTGTTAGTTTTCCACTTCATATTCTAATTGTGTTTAGAAGGTTTGTACAAGAAGACACAGGCTTTTTTAGCAGAGAAAACTTACTCTGTGTACACTTCTATTTGTTCATATGTCTTGCTTTTGAATGTACAGACTTTTCCTTTAAAGTTGTGTCTTTCAGGATATTACTTGTACTTATAATACACTTTACTATCATAGTGTGCGTTGAGTTTGCGGTTTTCTGCTATTTTAAGTGACTAATGGTGTGTGACATTTGTTAGACAAACCGCAGCAGTCTGCTGAACTTGGCCTCTTAATGGTGGTAGCGATAACAACGATACCTTATACTATTATTTTCTTTGAGTTCCGATAGCTTCTTTGTGCCTTGATTATCTGTAAACTGAGCTCACATGCTTGGAAAACATCTAAGGTGGTAAATATGAAGGCTCAGTGCTTTGCTACTGTGTGTTTTCAGTTAGATGTGCATTTAGCTCTGTCTCTGAAATCACCTTGCTCTCCCCTCACCAGCTTTTAGCCGGTTTTGTTGGTAACCCTGCGGCAGTTAAGTCATTCAAGACAGTTGTGATGCAACTGGGAATCACGAGCTATTTGTAATAAAGCTTCTTCTACCTATTTATTTACGTAATTCTTTTTTACTTTTTAGTTGCTGAAGGAATAACTTTGAGGAGCAAAACAAGACTTAAAGTATGTATTTGCATGAGGGAATGATTCTTTCTTTTCTTTTGTTGTTTCTTGTTACTTAGGTGAGTGGCTTTTGTCAGAACATGCCCAAATTATGTTTGTTCCAGTGGAGATTAATTCAACTGCTATTTAAAAAATCATTCAAGTTATGAGAGATTTATTCTATGTTTTCCAAACATGAATGGGGATGGAATGAGAATCTTGTCTTCCCTCAGCAGGGTTGAGCAGTAGTTCCCTGCAGGAAATAACAGCCCAAACAACTGAGCAGAGGGTTTTGTACGTGGACTTTTTTCCGTTAGTTCTGTCACGGTGTCTAGGTCGGAAGAGACAAGTCTTTGAGAGTAATTTTTAAGTAGTGCGAGTCTGCATTTTTAGTTGCTTATTATTGCTTCCTCAAATAGTGACTGGGATCATATAACTTGTTGGCTGAACTCTGATATTAGGTCAATTTGCTATGTCTTACATTTTTAATCATATCTTTTTTTTCCCCTGCCATCTCTCTCCTATGGAAGGGAAGGCTTGTGTATGCTCCTTTCTTTAGACAGCTGTAAGATAATAAAATTCCGTTTTGCTTTAGCAGATGGTTGCTGCCATCTCCACTTTCTCTTGTGTGTTTAAGGCAAGAATAAGTGTTTGCAAATAAACCTGCCTGGATTCCTGAAACACGTAGTCTACAAAAAGCCCCTTTTGTTTGTTGCTGGAATCTATAGGGTGGGCTCATAGGCTTTTTTCGTAGATGTTAAGCAACTTTACTTCCTTTGGAATAATCCAAAGTATACTCTTAGTACTTTCAGTAAATTAACAAAGCTTTTCAGCTCTCTTTGAGGGGCTGTGAAAGTGTTGCTTTTCTAGCTTAAAGCAGGCATTTTCCAGATGGGAGAGTACATGAAATCCCTGGGGCCTTGGCTCTGGCTGCCACTCAAGATGTCATTAGCACTTAGGTTCTTCTTTGGTAGCCCTGTGTTGGGATCTGTACAGATCAGCCTGCTTGGCCTTTATAGAATCTAAGAATCAGACCCGCTGACTCTCAAGAATGGCAGAAGGTACTTTTTATTCTAAATTTGACTTTGCAGACTAACATCTGCTTTCTTGAAAGCTTGAGAGTGCCAAATATCACCTATATGGTTCGTAGCAATTACTTGGATTTTTTATTAACTGTTTAGAATAAGGGGGGGGCGGCGAAACCCCGACCTGTATTACTAAAATAGATCTACAGGCTTGGATATTTCACCCTTGTAAAGAAATAACAGCAAAATAAGTTAGACAATCTAGCTCCCTATGCTTTCTCAGGGAGGCTCATTTAGATCTTGGGGGCTGGGGTGACTGCGCTAAACTCGGTTCCAATTGTTGCTGATACCAAGATTTCAATTTCTGTGTTTCCTCTTGTGTTTCCTCACTCCTGATAAATAAATTCAAGGCAAATCTTTATGTAGGGATTCATCCTTCATAGCTGCTGTCGAAAACATTTCTCTTGGTAAAGAATTTTGTTACTTCGGTGTTTTGCTCCCCTTTCTCTAGCAGCAGTTGTAGGCTGTCATGCAGTACAGTGCCACAGGAGCAGCTACTCACAAAAATAGTCCTGATCAGACAGGCGAGTGAGGCATTTTTTTCTGCTCAAGTGACATAAGAAAAAAATAACTATGAAGTTGCTGTAATTCATTTGAACTTTCATTGTTTTCAGATCACATAGTATATGCAGAGTTTAAAAATTCATTATTTACTGCGATACTGTCAAGAAATTAGAAAATAATGTGTTTCTGTCTTCCTCTTTGGCCTGTTTTTTTTTTTTTTAAGGGAATGCAGAGCTAGTCTGGGAAGCTGTGACACTTGTCCTCAGACTGAAGACTTATGATCTGGTAGAAATGGATTAGCATCTGGAATACTTCAGAGAAAAAAATAAATTTAAAAGAGTTAAACAAAAGTACCTAACAGACTGTTTAAAAACTATGAGCAAGTTCCAGTTTGGATTGGGTATTATGGTAGCTATTCCCTTTACTGCAAGAGATTATGCATGAGGAATTTCTTAGCAAAAGCAGCAGCTGTTAATTTATATTGAGGTTTTAAACAACGATCTGTTCTATTTTCATCATCTGTTGAGAGAAAGAAATTACCATTAAAGTATTTTTAAACAGTGTATTTCAACTTGCAGGTGGATACAGGCACACAGATGGCAGATAACAGGTATGTTGGACTGTTTTCTTGAAATTAAATCAGGCGAGTTAGAACCGCCTGTATATCTGGTCGTCTGTGGGAGAGTGTTCTTTTAGCTATAAAGAATGGATTACCAAACATAGATAAGAATAAAATGGTGATATTTTCTCTAACTAGACCGTGTTTCCTTACAGCAAGGACAAAATCCTCATTTGGTACAGGATAAGCTGAGAGTGTCGTGTATCGGATACAGAATTCTCTGTTCTTGGATTCACACAATCTGTGGTGTCTTGATTCAGTTTTCAGTGTTTGTATTTAAATGCTCTAAAGGCTTGAAGAGAACACAGATCCTCAGTGTTTCTCTGGCCTGTATGATTTATGCATGCAAAAGGCACCGTTTTATTTTCTAGTTTTTATAGCATTTTTGGAACAAATAACAGTGTTTAACTGTTGTAAATACTTACGTGGTGCTGGTCTTTTGAGCCTTGCAGTGCACCACAGTAAGCAGGATAAGCTAGTCTGTCCGGTAATTAATGATACCCATGTGTATATATGATCTCTTTTCTCCTTTTGTCTGAGTTTGGGTTAAATTCAGCAATACCCAACCTGTATTTTGCAATCTGTGAAGTGTCAGGGGACACCGGCAGTGCTGCCGCTGGCTGTTGGCTCGCCCGGGGCCCTCTTTCTCCAGCACGGGAAGAGTGGTGGAGGACATTGTGACAGGAAGGGGAGGACAGGGACATTGCTTTTTAGAGTAGAAAAATATGTTTTTACTATGAATTGAAACAACTTGATACAAAAATTTGAAACAAAGAGCTTTAACCTCTTGTTTGTCTTCCTTTCCTACCTGTATCCTTTCTCATGTTTTTCTTCATCACTTACACTAAAAAGGTGTCTTGTGTTTTCCCTTGTGAGTAATAACATTTTCCAGTCTGGGGTGGCCTAGTACAGATGAAAGGCCATCCATTTCACTCAATGTCTGTCTTTTTTTGTTTGGGGCTTTTGTGTTTTGTTTGGTATTTTTGTTGTTCTGGGTTTTTTTGCCTTTCATTTGCATCCTATTAATCTTAGGAGCACTAGTTTCATATCCAAACTTGAAGTTTTGAGAAGCTTGAAGACCTAAATACATGTCTTTCAGTGGCATACTTGTTGGCAAAATTTGTCCTCTAATAACTGAGAAGTCAGAATACTGTTGTTCTTAAATGTTAACATATTTATAAAGTGCTGCCTTTTTAATATGTTGCAACTTAAATTCTTTTAGTAAAACAGAAGATACTGCTTCAGATTCTGTGGAGGCCGCTAAAAATGCAAGCGACAAAGAAGGTAAGAAATACTTGGCAGAGGTGACTCTACAGAACAAGCCTACTGCCCTGTGTATTGAAACTTCAGTACCAAAACCTTTACAGTCAAAGCTATAGGTGTGTTCGCTATTGAAAGCAAAGCAGTAACTCGTTTACTCACTGTCCCCTTTGGATGTTTTTCGTGTTTGAGCAAAGAATTTTGTAGCAGTGAAAGTATTTTTGCGTGTCTTGTGATTAAGATGCTTCCCTATTGCATGAAATAACCCAGTGGATGCCTGCGATAAGGCCTGTAAAGACTGACTTTTAACATGTCATCTTAGCGTAATTATTAAAATGAGCAGTCCTGTTCTAGTTCTTTACTATCTTGTTTGTAGGAAAATGCGTCTTTATAATATGACCTCTTGCGGTTTTTATTCTTCATTTGGAAGACCTACAGATAACTGCTGAAGAATGCTTTAAAATTAATACTTCTGTGTGTGGAAAGACTACAGTTATAAACCTGAACCCTCATTTCTAGATTATAGTATACGTTTCATGTATGTCATCACTGAATGTTCTTTAGGTCTCACTTTTTTTTTCCTTTGTTTTTAAAGAAATCCTTTGTGACCAGCAATTGGAAATCATTATATAAACTAGTAGCAACCACTGAATAATTCTTATAGTCAAGGTGGGCTAAGAAAAAACAAACAATGCACAAACCCACCTATATAAAAACTTCATTAAGTTAGCATGCACTGCGTAATTTATTTAATGTCTGAGGAGAAGAGCAGTGGGAAAGAACAGAAATATTTGAAAAGAAGTGCTTTCCCACTATGACCACCTGTGCGGTTATTAGTAAGGATTTTTAACTCTGAACTAGAAGCATCTTAGACCTGACGTGATGTAAAAATATCTTCTGTGAACTGCTGTGGCTGTTTGAGGAGTCTTACAGATTGTCCAAGTATCTTCATGTAAAAACATTAGTAAGAAAATGGTCAGAGTGCTGTTCTGCTTTCTTGTACAGGACACAAAGTTTTCATCAGTGTTTTTTTTCAGGACTCAGACTAACTGGAAAACATTTTCACAAATGTCTTGGAAGTATAATTCAGGGGTTCTTTTGCAAATTTGTGTGGCGTATAAGCTACAGCTCATATAGAGGCCTGATTTGCAGAGAGAAAGGTGCACTATCACTATCCAGTTTTACCTTTCCAAAATCTGATCCTGAAATATTTTTGCTTGAGTTACTAGTTAACTGTAGTGGTGCTATTTGAGATCTGGAAAACAATGACTATTTTTACTGTGACTGCTGTAAGACACACAGTATGACAAAGGCGCTATAAATATATTCAAATTTGTTTAAAGGTGTTTTTCTGTCTTCATAGAAAAGCTAGCAGACCAAGTGATGCAAAATCCGCAGGTCCTGGCAGCACTACAGGAACGTCTTGACAACACAGTGCTTACTCCTTCAAGTTACATTGAAACGTAAGTACAGGAAATAATAAAATTATTGAATGACTGAAAGCATAATAAAATGTTATTAGTGTATAATTAAGGTAGGAAATTAGAACAGATGATTCACTAAGAAAAATGGTTGACTTAAACCATGATTCAGAGTGGGCTACGTCTGGAAGGAAGAGTCAAGTTTTAGTTGACTTACATAGAATTGTGAACAAAATTTTGTCATGTTCAGTATTTTCTGTGTCTATCATTATTTTGGTTAAAATAACACACACCCCCCACACACATTTGTTTCCTTCTGTGACCCTCATTCTCTCAGCATGTGTGCTGCATTGATATAATTTCTGTAAATTACTGTCCAGGACCTAGTAGAAAGTTCAAGACCTGGAAATCCTACTTTGAAGCTTAGTTTTATTTTAATTGTAGAGTAGACTTAAACCTTTTAATTTTGCCTTTAGTAGATATTTGTGCTTTTATTTCTTGACTAGGAGTAGCTGGTAGACGTCTGTTTAAAAAATGTATATAAATGCTCAATAATTTGAAGTACAGGTGGACAGTGTATTTTTTAGTATGACCCATGAACCAAAACTTTCTCTTGTAGAATGCACAGTTCTTATTTTTCATAGCTTGATCAGCACAACTCTAGAATCAAAGTTTAGGCGTAAAAAAAGGTATTAATTTCAGATCTCTGGACTACATGGGGAGGGTGGTGGCCCCAGGGAATGGACAGAAGATAACACCTTTGAGAACAGCTTGGGTAGGAGAGGATTCTTTCAACTGTTTGAAATAGGCTTTGAAGAATGTATGTTTGACACAAATCTTTTATTTAAAAATAGTGTGTAATTATAAGCAGCGTACTTCAGTGATATGTTAAACAATGCTGAGGCAACTGTCTTTTAACCTTTAAAGATTTGTTTGGTTTTTAGTTTACCAAAAGCAGTGAAAAGAAGAATTGATGCCTTGAAACAGCTCCAGGTGAAATGTGCCCATATAGAAGCTAAATTCTATGAAGAAGTACATGATTTAGAGCGAAAATATGCAGCACTCTATCAACCCCTTTTTGATAAGGTAGGAAGACTGTGTGTAATCTCTCTCCTTCTAGCTGAGTCAGTTCTGTTACATATATGTAATTTTACATCTCCGATTATGTTCTTGATTTTTCTAACACAGAGAAGAGAGTTTATTAATGGGGAAGCTGAACCCACAGATGCAGAGTCAGAATGGCACAGTGAGAATGAGGAGGAAGAAAAACTAGCTGTGAGTACAAGCTGGGTAATGAAATGCAGATATATTGGCCTGTCAGAATTAATCCCTGTACAGTGTTTTCTATTAAAAGACTTATATTTTGGAAATAAAGGTTTTATCAGTAATGTGTTCTTGTGATGAGTACACTGTTAGGTGTAGTGAAAGCTTCTAAACTTTTTTTCAAGTTTAACTTGAGTCAATTGAAAAGTTGCCTCTTGCTTGCACTGTTCGTAACCTGTTAACAGTATCTTTCTGATAATGGGTTCCATTCCAGTGCTACATAATACCCCAAGATAACAGAAGGTTGGCTGTTTGTCTGCCTGTCCCCTTTATTTTGGGGGACATAATTAGCTTTCTTTTCCATAAATTCAGGTTAAACATGTCACCTAGTCATAAAGTGGAACTGACCTATTAAAATGTGTGCTGGCTAGTGGATTCCTGCTTGTCTATTGAGTAGGAGCTCTCTCGATTTAGGAGGGATGATCTGCAGGCTGCCTTTTACTCTCCTGTGATTGTTTTTGGAGATGTATACTCATGACTTGCTGCTTTTTCTCTGAGAAGCGACCTACTTACAGTGCTGTGCTTGCCATTCTCTCAATTTTTCTTTGCATTTTTTCCTTGGCCCGTTTTCCTTCCATTTCCTTTGAACGCTGTTCTGTATACAAAGCGAATTGTTCTCTTTGTTTTTACTGATCTCATGAGATTTAACGTGACACCGTACTACTTCGTGTGCGTAAGCAAAAAAGGCTTTATATAAATATGGCTTTGACAGGCTGTATTCCAGGCAGTTATAAGATCAGAAACGTGTCTAGATGGCAACTAAACTGCTGCTTCGTATTCTTGCCTGGTTGTAACCCAAAGAGCTGCTATTCAGAAGATCTTACGTATTTGCTGCTATCTAGTGGTGTCAAAGGAGAGGTGCAGTACAACTGATTCGGACTGTGAATTTTCTGGGGTTTGGGGATGGAGAAGTGACTTAGTTATTCTTTTTTTTATATAACATTTGACATCAGTGATGTGTAGGGAATCCTGTATCACAAAAGATTAATAATGGAGGACAGTGTAATAATGAAAAATAACCATGAAAACAGTTTACCGAGTATTCTGCAAAATTGGGAAGCTAAAATGATGTTAAGCAAAGTTAATTTTTTTTTTAGATGAAATGCTGTAAATAGTACATGAAGCTACAGGAATGATAGGAGTAGAAAAGTATTTATGTTTTTCTGTTTGTAGAAGGATAGAAATGTTCTAATTACATGTTTGTCAAGTCAGTGAAACTCTTAACTTGCTCTATTGAATGTTTGTAGATAAGAACTCCAACTGAGTTGAAAGTCTGTTTAGTTGTGTAAATAGACCTCGTGCCTCTTAATTTCATTTACAGTGAAAAAAGTGTAAATTTCAGATGGCCAAATGCTTTGTACATCTACTTCTGTTTATTAAATACCTTAACAAGTTGCCATTTCATTTCTTAAATGTTTCTGTACTTGTTTTCCAGGGAGACCTGAAAAATGCAGTGGTAATAGAAGAAAAAGCGGAAGAGACAAATGTCAAAGGAATTCCAGACTTCTGGTTTACTATCTTTAGGAACGTAGATATGCTAAGTGAATTAGTACAAGTAAGTTTCTTCTCTGAAAAGAGTAACTTCTGTCATATGTTAAATGAGTTACTACTTTTTCTAATTAATAGTGAGTGCTTGTGGAATTTGTGTGAGACCAAATCTTTGAGTCTTCAGAATCCCTGATATGGTTCCTGAAGATGCTTGAAAGGCTAATGATGGACAAGCAGGACAGCTGACCCAAACTGCTAAACACTGTGTGGATTGTTTAAGAAATGATCATTTAGCAGCATTTGTGGATACTAAAATACAGGTTTATGTGCTGCTTGCAACAGCTAGTCCTCTGGTTTTGTTAATTTAGTCCATGAAGGATTAGTTCTGTAAAGATATTATAAGCATACCCATGGATTTGTTGAATTCACATTAAATAGCTTATGTTATTTTGCCTGCAGTTATATAAATTGCTTTTAATGCTGCTAAGGAAGAATGCCCTGCAGTGTATCTTTTTTATGTGACTCTCACCAGCAACAAATGCCCCAAATTAAGTTTTCTTTTCAGCAGTGCTTGTGCAGCATAGGAGCTTTATTCACTGAAGATAAGGCCTAATGGTTAAGAATTTGACATGTGGTATTCACAACTACGATTAAGAAATCTGGATCCAAATCCAAACTTTAGCTGAAATTGTTGAATAATTATAAGGTTTTTTTCTCTCTCAAGAACAGATTGAACAAACAAGCCAGGTTAAAATTTTGTTCTAGATGTTGCTGGCTGAATAGCTGCTTTTTTTTTTTTTTTTAGGAATATGATGAGCCAATCTTGAAACATCTGCAGGATATTAAAGTTAAGTTTTCTGAACCTGGGCAGCCTATGGTGAGTTTTCTCTAGTTGTATCTCATGAAGATTGTAGTAATGAAGTGAAACAGCATTTCAGAATTTTTCATTCCATTCTCTTTGGCTTGAATGATGGCAGGGGGCGAAGGTTCTTTCCAGGTTAATATATTTGTGCTTTGCCTTTTAAAGGGTTCTCTTCAGCTTTCCTGACACTTTGCTCTTTCATCCTTAGCCTGGACATCTCTCACATCATTGTAGTTTCTAGATGAAAATCCTGGCTCAATTCTTTCTAGTTTTCACTTTTTTCTCTCTCCAGTTCCAAATTAGCTCTCTTACTAATGAAATTACATGGCTGGTTTCGGTTTGAAAATGAATTATGGGAAAAAATTTGGGGTGCTATTTACTATGTTGAATATTTCATCAAAAGGAGATGTGACTTAGTAATATTAATGAAGGACAATGGTGATGGATACTGTGCCTGATGAAAAGGATGGAAAAAATCTATTAGATGGTCTTTTTAAAGTGTGTCTATTTAGTAATTTTTAAAGTACGAATTCGGCTTTTATTGGAAGTTGTTTTCTTGTTTAAGTTCAGTGTACAAAAACAGATACTGTGTTTGTTGAGAAATTGTTCTGTTGCTTATTGAATTTATGCAGTCTAATTCCTTGAACTCCGTTTGAGGAGGAGGCAGGGAGATGGGTGGGATTTGAGCCTACACATCTGTTCTTTAAGCTTCATCCTTGTGGCTTTTTTTCCTTGTGCTTGGTGGTTTTTATTTTGTCTAATGGAGTTAGTATTTGGACAAAGTACAAAATAAATGCAAGAGCAGCTTCACTGAAGAGTCATATAAGAAAGATGGAAGGACTTTAAAAGGTATTTTGAGAAAGGTTAAGATCAGTGAGGCAAAATTTAGTCCTTATTGTCTTTCTCCCTCTCAGTACCAAAACACTTGAGCTGGTAATAGGCAAGGGAAGTGGAGAAAAATTGGTAATTAAGTTCCTAAATTTTGCTAGGGCTGAAGGAGAGCATAGGAGGTTTATGAAGAAAAGGAATTGTTTAAGCACAAAGTATAGCATTCTAGGATGTTGGTTGTTCTTATCTTGAAGCATATCTGTTTGGTAGCATTTGGGTGATTTAGGAGTAGTTGGGTCTGCCTACAGCATTTTTGTCTTCTCCTCCAGCTTTGCTTTACTCTACCTTAAGTTGAAGAACTGCTCTTAAAACATCAGTGGATTTCTCATCTCGCACTGTTCGTAACCTCTTGACAGCATATTTCTGTGATTAGGTTCCATTCCAGTGCTACATTAAATCCAATAATGGAAGGCTGGCAAACTCCATGTCCCTTCTGTATTTGGAGACAAGTTTTGAACTACTTGAGTGAAACCTGTTACCCAGTTGTTACCTGTTTGGACATTAGGATCCTTAGCTAGCATTTTCAGACCTGGATGGTGCATCTTCCTACAACTTCTTAAGTAGCTTAAAGTAACAAAGTTCTCTTTTTCTGATCTTGATGAGAACATCTCCTACTACTGGGAAAATCTACAAATACATGCTGCAAAGGTGTACAAATAAAGACTACTGGGAAGGTTATTCCAACACTTGAAATACTGTTGTAATAAAAGCTGAAACATGAGGCTGCTTCTTGTTGTCTCCTAATGAACAGGTGTAGGATGAAGTACTGAAATGCAGTCTCTGTAGCTGTTTTTGTCCTGCTGGTCCTTGGGATCCTGCATGCTGGGTAGTGCTGCTGGTTACCTGTTTTTAACCTCAGTGATGGTTTGTGGGATTATCTGGCTACGAGTGTTAGTCACTGGTAGTGGATAAGTGAAGCTTGTAACTCCTGCCCTGGGTGTGTTTGCCAGAGAGAGATTTGCCTTAATTGAATCAGAATCATTATGGTTGGAAAGGACCACCAGGATCAAGTCCAGCCTTCATCCTAACATCTCTAGCCACTAGACCGTAGCCTCAAGTGCTGTATCTACTTGTTTTTTAAACACCTCCAGGGATGGTGAGTCTACCACCTCCCTGGGTAGTCTCTTTCTTTGTTGTTGTTGTTGTTGATGAAGACGCTCTCCAACCATACTAGCAGTCTCAAATTGCCTTGAAATGGAAGTAAAGCTGAAATAGGTTATGTGAAACCAATGTGGATATTCTGGTATGCATCTAGTTCCCAGTGTTTCCTTTCCTTAAAGTGGGAGCATGCGAGTTGGGAAAGCTGCTGTTGCTACCAGTTTCCATCAGTTCTTTACCACTGTCTTTCCAGGTTTCAGTCACATGAGGAGATTGATGGGGTCTTAGACTAAGGGGCCTTTGGGAGATGAGTGGAGGGATAAGTGTGTTTGAGCAGGCTGTTGTCCCCAGAGTTATTTATCCTGTCTGCACGTGGTGGGCCTTCAAAAAGAGAGGGAACTTGAGGTGATAACAGACCATTTTCTGGCCTGAGTCTGCAGAGTTCTTGGGGAAGTATATTCAAGGCTAGCGTTTGTGGCATGTACCTATTCTGTATGCACACTGCCTCTGGTTCTTACAGTGTGTTGATGTGGGACTAAATAAAATTTAAGGTAACTTTTATACATGCTGGTGTTGACTTGACCTGCAGATGCTTTTCCCCTTTCAAGTAACTAAAGCAAGGCTGCTGAAAGCGGTTTCCCCTGCTGCAGGGCATTTTGAGTTTTGTTTTACTTCTAAGTAGCTCATAGTTGATCCTGAGTGCAAAGTGGGTATATACGCTGTTGTGCAAGCAGTTTTGAAAGCTTTACAAATTTGAAAATTGACACATTGTGTATGTGGAGGCTTTCCATAACTGGAGCCTTTTGTTCTCCATGTAAGAAGCAATTTTTTTGACCAATTTTCAGGTGCCACGTGAGGTTTAACCATAAGCAGAAACACCTGCTTCAGGCTTAGCCAGTTAAAACTTGGATGTTTTAGGCTTCCATTTATGAAGTCAGTGTTTTTTAGTGGGATTTTCTATGAAATGGAAAAAAACCCTCTGGTTCATGGTGGAGTGTGCTGTTTTAAGTACAGACTCCTGCAATCTAAAAATTGTTTTAATTGGAAATAAAGTCTATTTCAGTCTTAAGACCATGACAATGAACGATCAGAGTATGAGGAGTAGCAGAACCTGATGGTGTTATTCTGATATCAGAATGACTTCAGAATAACAGCTTTATCATCCCTAGTCAAAGGATGATGAATAGGCTTCCACAGAAAATGAAACCAAGACTTTTCTCAAAGTACTTATTTCTAAAGTTGCTTTTAAGACAGCACTTCTTTCTGTAAAGGAGAATGAAATGTAATTGCCTGATTTTACCTGATTATAATTTGAATGCCAATACTAGCTAAGGTTGTCTTAGCTTCCTGCATGTTCGGAGTTGGTTGCCATTCTTCATTTCCTGCATCTGCTTCAGATTGAAAGATATGTTTGCCATCAAATTCTTATCGTTTCTTAAGTTCAGAGTTTTATTAATGGTAATTTTGCTGATGCATTATTTCAAAGATAAAATTAGTGGTAACAAAATTATAATGGCACTTTCTTCCAGTCTTTCTCATTAGAGTTCCACTTTGGGCCCAATGACTACTTTTCTAATCCAGTCCTGACAAAAACATACAAGATGAAGTCGGAACCAGACAAGACAGATCCCTTTTCATTTGAAGGACCTGAAATAGTTGATTGTGAGGGGTAAGGAAAACTTGACATTCAAAAAAACTTTCCGAAGTAATAGTCTGTATTTTCAAGATACTGTTTTCTTACTTGTGAT
>JAVSBS010007727.1:7472-18848 GCA_033124195.1 Coracias cyanogaster | reverse complement strand
ATCAGGATGCGTATCGTCATGTCGATTCGTATACGCTACGGATGTCGTATCGTAGACGTATTCGGTTGAGGGATTATGATGATGATGATCTTAGCCTTACCATGCAGAAGTAACAGGTACATAGATACATGTGTTTTAACATAGTGTGCATTTTGAATCTTACACCTTTCAAATTTAATAGGTCACTAATGAGGTAACAAGCCTTTTATTTCCAGATAACTGGGTAAAAAATACATTTTAGTCATTACGTGTCATAGACACGCCCTTCCCACTCACCCGTCCTCAGACTGATAAGCAGCCTCTGATCAGCACTACTGACCAGCAGTACTTTGGAATCTGGCAGGAATGTGTTCTTCCAGCCTGTTCTGAGGTTGGAACATAGAAGCCACACAGTTTGGTTCTCACCATTGTGGCTAATGAAGCAAGTTTTGTGGCAAAATAGTTTTCCTTTGAGTAAAAGATGGTTCTTTCTAACCTAACCGCCTCTCTTCCCGTCAGAGATCTCTGCTCTATAACCAGTCTTCAGTGCCACACTGGAGCAGAGCCTATAAAACTGAAAAATGCTTTTGTATCATATTTTTCTTCGCTTCTTTGGTGTTTTTCCTGTGGAAGGTTCCCTTCCCCCCTTCAAGAATGTTTTGAGTTTTGATGGGAAGGGTGTTTTCATGGGTTTTGTTGATTTATTTATTTTAAACTAACACTTATGTGCCATATACCTGCTTTCTTGAAGCCATCCTGACACCCTCAAAACCTTTTGGCTTTTAGTGCTGAATGTTGGCTAACTGTTGACTTTAAATATCTTATCCTATAGATAAGTGGTTTAAGGCACTTATTGGTTACTGTGACACCATTATTTCCATTAGACGAGAACTACCTGTGTTGACCCCTCGCACTTTGCCACGTGCACTTTTGGGTAAAACTGCAGATGGATGGAGAGAGACTTTTAATTGAGATAAAAGTGTCAGTTTGCACAGTAGCAGAAAGCCAGCTCTTTGTAGCTTGCTGTACTTGACTGCCAAGTCAGCCTGCTCACTGCTCTTCAGAGAGCTAAAATGTGCCTCTCCCTGGCCACTCTTTGTGCATTTATTTTTAGAGTAACTGGACACTGGCTGGGCCTGTGGTGAGAGGACGTAACGTATTGTTTTCTACTGCTCTGACTGCTGGGGGAATAATTTTCAGCTGTTGAGATTTTCCTGGAATAGCTTACTCATGTCCTTGGTTATAAAACTCCAGTAGCTGGGGCAAAGAAGTGTTAAAGTATGGGTGGGGGCAGTGATTACTCTGCAAAGAAACTATTTATCTTTCTCATTTAGGGAAATAATAAATATGTCCAACATACATACAGTCTCTAGCACTGCGATGCATCTACTTGACATCTTGTTGCCTGTGTGTAAAACTTAGCTTCATGTAGAGAGTGATGTGCTGTCTTTGCCTTGATGTTTGTTGCTCTAATGCTTAGTTTGTTATTTTCAGTGAAGCCTTGTGTTCAAATGCTGCTTTCCATGTGTTGTTTCTAGGTGTACTATTGACTGGAAGAAAGGAAAAAATGTTACAGTTAAAACAATCAAGAAAAAACAGAAACACAAGGGTCGAGGCACAGTTCGGACCATTACTAAACAAGTACCTAACGATTCTTTTTTTAACTTCTTCAGCCCAATAAAGGGTAAGCTGGGAACTTGAGAATTTAGGATTCTTAAAATGTGTTGTGTTGTGGTTATTTGTATTTATACAGCTGAAATCTACAAAGTATTTATGCTGCTGCATTCTATAATCTCTTCTTACCAAAGGAAGATGAACTGCAGCCCATCCAAAGAGATATTTCATTCTGTTGTTATTCTGTAGAATTTAGGCATTGGGTATGCTGTGTGAACAGGAGTCTCATGTAGAAGTCTCCTGTATGGAGTCTCATGTAGAGTCTCCTGAAGAAGTTGACTTGTTTGACCACAGGATGGCTCCATGCATCAATTTGAGGTTTTTACATGTGAAAGAAATCTCTTCCAGTGTTAGTCCAGTTGTAGCACATTGGTTTCATTTAAACCTTTGTGTTAAGTGTTGGAACTTCCTGTTGCTTATTCTGTGATTAGGGATCCCTAATGCTCCAGACATACCTTTCTGATTGTCCTGGTTATGTAATGTTAGATGTGTGCTCACATATATAAAACAAATTCCCTGGATCCCAAAAACATTTCTTCTTGGTACATCTCCCATTGTATTGTTTTTCCAAACATGGGTGGAAGAAGCTGCTTAGTTTGTACTGAACAAAATGGACATTATTTCTTCATTCAGTCATGGGCTGTTATGACTAACCTGTCACTTCTAAATACCACCACAAATCCCCGTGTATGTGGGGATAAAAAACAAGTGATATGTCTTGCCAAAGTTGGCATTTGTTTGGTACAGAACTGTCCTTTAACTTAAGCAGATTGATTTTTGTTGTTGTTACAAGTAGTTGCTGCTTTCAGAAAGGGATGGAAATTTGTTTGTCTCATGATGCTTCTTTTAGTATTTTTTTTTTTAAACACTTAAAGAACATGCTTTGGAGGCAGCTGTGTAAAAAGATAAGACTATGACTTCTCTTGGCAGTTGTTTCTTGCATTTTCAACTCCAGAACAGACTGAGCCAAATTACCCCTTTCACAGCAGGATCAGAGTACTGTTGTACCCAAGTAGAGGAGAGAAATCTTATTTGGGAGTGGTTTGCTGGTTTTTTTGCTTTGTTTTTAAAACAAACCAACCCACACCCTGTTTCTTACTGATTCCAGTACCGGACCTCTCCTCAAAAGTGCTTTGCAAATTCATGACAAAATGTTAATCTGCCTGGTAGCATCTGTGGTAGGGAGAGGAGAGGGTTCATAGTGCTCTAGCAAAAGGAAGTTACTGTCATTACAGCATTAATATAGAAACAAAATGTGCTATTTTGATACGCATGCCTTCTGAACCCATCTTTGTAGAAAGAGTATTTCCTGTGCAAAAATCTTTGACATTAAAATAGCATCTTTGGTGCTCTTACTGCAGCACGTAAAATTAGTGCAATTTCTGTGGGTTTAATACAGGATGAATCTGAGCTGCCGTTGAAGGTTTAATAGTTAGCTTCTGAAGACTTTATAACCCCAGTGTTTTGCAGTATGAGGAGGTCTTTACACTGTGTTTTGTCACCTTGAATGTTGAGGTGGGCTAGTCTATGCGAACTCTTCTTAAATGTACTGTCTTTTCCTTTTGCAGTTTCTGGTGATGGAGAGTCGTTGGTAAGTTTGCATTTCTGAAATTGCATGGTTGCTCTTGCCATATCTTTTTGCTAAACATTGCTATAGTAACTACTCGGGTTGTTTTATGAAGTATTTTTATCATTACTTTTGCTTTTGCTGAAGCTGACCTTCATATTGATAAAATGAAAGACACTGGTGACTTCTCCAAGTAATCCATTTATGTTTTGCTGTTGTGCATCTAGCTCACCCAGTGCATCTGTAATAGTCACTGTTGGGAAGAGGTCATTACTTTCTCTATCTCCTCAGCACTACTGCATGCTTGCTATCTAATTTATTTGTTTTAAAAATCAATCTGAAGCGTTCTGAACAGTTCTGCAAAGCTGAGTGTCAGAACCAGCAAAGTCTGTATGAGCCTTTTTAATAGAAGGTGTTTCAGCAGGCCAGTAGCCTGTAGAAAGTAGGAAACTTTTGAAATAAATCTCAATTCTGCAAATCTGGATTCAACTTGGAATATTTCTTTTCTGGCTACAAAGTTAAGAATACTGGAAGTACATGTGACCTGAAGGTTGGTGTTGATGACAGTGTGATGTTTCTCAAGCCATAACTTGGAAATACTGTTGTTCATTCCTCTATAGCACATCATGTTTTTAAGTAGAAAAAAATCAAACTGACTTGCTTTACAGGATGAAGATTCAGAGTTTACTTTAGCAGCAGACTTTGAAATTGGACATTTCTTCCGTGAAAGGATAGTCCCTCGTGCTGTGCTTTATTTCACTGGGGAAGCTATTGAGGATGATGATAACGTATGTATGCTATCAGCATTTTGTTTTAGTCACCATGTAGATAGAAGCATTCTCCTTTTCTGATTAGACTAGTTTGTAGTATTAAGTACGTAAGAATAACAAAAAGCCTGAAGAGATTCCTGTTAGGAACAGGAAAGAATCATTCAATTTGCTATGAGTTGTTAATCTTGGCTTCTGGAAGGGGCTTAGTTTCAGCTACTGCATTTTGAATATGCTATATTGACCTATTACTGCAAGTGTTAGCAGAGCTAATAAAACCTTGGGTTTGTTTTTCAGTTTGAAGAAGGTGAAGAAGGTGAAGAGGAGGTGAGATGCATACTCTGTCTTTTATAGATAATTAATAACCTACTGTGTTCCAGTTCCAGAAATGGTTCTATATGGAACAGAAAATAATAGTTCATCAATGCTCTTATGTATGGTGGTACTTTCCAAAAGAGTTCAGCGTTCATGACTTAGTAAATCTATGCTTTCTTCTCTTCAGAAAAGTACTTTCTGCAAGAACATTGGATCTATTTTTCAATAGTATTTTGAAAGCTACTTTCTGACATGAGTCAGAAATTAAAGACAAGCCTTTTTCTTTTTTCTTGAGTGCTGCATGATAAGAACTTTCAGTCTTATTTTTAAATATCTGTTACTTAGGCAGTAGTGGAATTCAGCTGTCAGCTTTTTAGTTGTCATAAGCTTGAAGGCTGGGCCTTGCTAAATGTAAAGTAAAAAAGGGAGAGCAGGCAACTGTTCAGGATAAAGGCTTAATTTAGGCTGGAATTTCTAGTGTACCAAGAGCTATGTCCATTTACAGTAGTGTTGTATGAATACAAACATACTGTGAAAGGCTTTGCACAACACCACTAAATGATACCACACTTAAATGAACCAGTATCCTTACAGAATCTTATTTTACTGCTTTTACTGTGGTGTTCTGGCTGATTGGTGAAAGGTACATACCTGTCATCAGGCTCACTATAGCAGAGTTGATCAGCAGTTACTGAGCTGGTGGTCTGAGGTGAGCTGGCAGCCTTCAGCACACAGTTTGGCTTCTCTCTTTGCAATTGCAATACAGACTTCTGGGCTTAGGCTGCTGAGTGACTAAACATTTTCTTATTTTTATTTTAAGCTGGGTCTTGACAGAAGTGTACATACATTTTTCATCTATTGCTAGAGCCAGATGTTACTACTTGGATGTAGGTGTGTACACAACAGAGTGTGAAAATACTGCACAATCCCATGCAGGAATATATAGCCTGACCAGTCTTCCGCGGCAGCAGGGAGTCTTTGGAAGGAGGTCAAAACAAAGAACAAAATTAGTTATATATACTTAATTACCAGAACAGTAAAAATCCAAATAATATGGCAGGTAGAAATTAAAAAAAACTACTGGAAGACTGCAGCAGCCTGTGTAGGAAGGTTGCCTTAAGCCATGCTGAATCTTTTAGATCTATCTTTTAAGTCTTTTAAAGATTTTTCCTTTAAGCTTTTGAAGATGCCGTATGCTTTTAAGTCAGCCCAAGCAGTTTTAATGTTGACATCTGAGGCACTGTGGAATACAGTGGTAATATAATTTGCTATTTTGTTTTTTCTCCATTACAAAATGTTGCACTTTTAACCTGTTTTAATTTCTGTTAGTTTATCTCTATTTTGTCATAGGAGTTGGAGGGGGAAGAGGAGGGAGAAGAAGAGGAAGATGCAGAGAGTGATCCCAAGGTAAAGGATTTTTGTGTGCTTAGTCATAACACTGACTATAATCATGAGCAATGTAACTAAAGTTATCATAGTTTTTGAAAAGATCAATAAATGACTACGAAACAAAACCCAACCTAGATCCTAACTGCAGAGTTTTCATCATCTTCAGCACTCAGATTGCTCTTAAAAGGAAGGTTAATGTTTACATAAATGTAAGTTTTGTCTTCTAACCTGCACGGAGAAAAGGTGATTTCCGAACTGTGTGCCTCTGCTTCTTCGTGGTATCTCTGTATAACAATGATACTTATTTTTCCTTTAGAAAGGTCATATTCAGATACTCTGTGGCTGGACTTCAACTTAGAATGAGTCTGACAAAACTAGCTTGTTTGTTTATTTTCTTCAGTTGTTCTTGTTTGGTTGTCCTGATGGCTGCAGGTTGGCTAGAAATCAAAAAGTTAGTCTCCAACTTTGAAGTTTAAACTTTACAAGACCTGGTTTAAAATTCAGCCTTAAGGGTTAGTGCTCCTTCTGATAGGTTTGGTTTTGTTTTTTTCAATTCTTCATTCATGTTAAAGCTAATGTTTAGATTTAGTGAGGCTGGGACAGTGATGTCAGACGTGATTTCATTCATTCTTCTTAAAACATCAGCATTTAATTTTTTATAAAGGCACAGATGAAAAAGTGAAAGACATGCCAAGCTACGTCGTCTTTGGATGAAAATCTTAAGAGCAGCTTAACGTGTCACTCTTCTGACAGAGTTTAATGTGCATCATCATAGCACTAGTAAATGCTTTTTGTCACCCTGTCAAGACTTGAGCTTGTTTTTCTTTCATGAGAAATACCATATACTAAAATTCTGTCTTGTGGAAAGGTTGCTCAAATGGAATTAGAGTGGCAGAAAGGGATATTCTGCCGGTGCTCTGCAGGATCAGCATTCAGCGCTGTGCCTGTAATGAGAAAAAGCTGGACAGCTGAGAAATGTTAGTTCTGAGTCAAAGTGTATTTGTGTTAAGTATCAAATATGCTTCTAAAGGATTTGGTATTCTGTAGGAGAAAAAAGCTTAAGGAAGTTTATGGTTGTTGCCTCCTGTATTATTTTGTACATTTCACTTTTCATTCATGCTGACAGTTCCTTTCAATTTTTTCCCATTTAGGTGTAATTTAAGTCTGTTTATCATTCATACATTTCTAGGTAAGGTGGAATTCCATTCATACCTAACTTCCAAGAGTCCCATTTGTAGCCATGCAATGTGGTTTGTTTTCTAGGATTTTCTGGTTTGGTTTTTTGTTTGTTTTATTTTTTCCTTCTAAGGGGAAAAGAAACGGGGGAATAGTGACTTCAGAGTTTAGGTTTTATTACTAAAAACCAGAAATAAATGTGTATAGAGATGAATGCCTTTAAATCATATGATTAGATTTTTCAGAATGACCCCTCTACCTTCCTGGCACAACTTCTGCTTTGCCTTTGTAGCAGTGAAACTGTGTTTTATATACACATGATGATAAAAGATACTGAGACTTGAGACATTTTTTCCTTGTTTCTGATTTAATGTTGCATCTTTTTACTCTTTCTAGTGTACTTGTAAATTATTTCTTAAATATCTCCTCTGCTTTTCTTAAACTCTTCTAAGCCGTCAGCTTCCTTAGTATGTCTCTTCCAACATTACTCTTTCTTACACTGCCTGACAAAGGCAGTCACTCTTAAAGGTCTTTTCTTGAGCTCTCAGGTATTGCTGTCCTGCTCATCTGCCTCTTTAAAAGGAGGAGGGGAAAAAAGTTCTTTCTGTTGTGTACTGTCATCTTTGACCTTTCGTCCATCCCATGCCTCACAGACAGCAATGTCTACAACAAGCCCCACACTTTTTTCCCCCCCTCTATTTTAGGCTTGTATCTTTTTTCCCTTGGTTACTTAGGAGAAGCTGTAATCTTTCCAGCTCGTTCCCTTTCTGCATTAATAATGCCCTTCTTTGCCGTTGTTAAACTCAAAATTGAGCTGTGGTTTGTTTTGTTGTTTGTTTAATTTCTGATCTGATAGGCTTTGAGAAGCCAGCCACCCTGCCTCAACATACTTACTGTTTATTCACCTGCAGCAGCAGAGCATCCATTTGTCACAACAGCTTGTACATCACCCTGCTGCAATCTGTTACACAGCGGTCTGCCCTTCTTATAATAAAAAGCCACTGGCTTCAGCTCTTCAAGTCAACGTGGAATTCTGTTTTGCCTTTTAAACAAGGGCATGAGTCTTAAGACTCATGTTTTCTGTTCCTCTTTCTGTGTCCTGCTCTCTTTGCCTTTCAGCCCCCTGTCCCCACCCCAGCTTTTCTTTCATCTATAATAGTTTTCCTGTACACAAGAAATAATTTCTTGCTCTATTTTCCTTTCAAATCCAGTTTCTCCTCTTCAGTCATTTCCATATTCACACTGTATTTCAGTATAAATGTCAATGCTTTCTGTTTTGTTACTTTTGTTACTTTTTCCTCCTTCCTTTCTCTGTCCTGTCAGTTTTAAGTACATTTGAGTTGTTCAGTTAGAACCAGATCATTATTATCTCCTAGACAAAGCACTTACACTATGTAAGTTGTGGCCTTGGAAGGCTGAGCAGTCAGATGATTGGAAGTAGCTTCAGAGGGTGCTACAAAAGCAGATAATGTAGCTTGTTTTGTCTAGTACGTTTTTCTGTGTGCTTGCATGCCCTGTCCCTCAACTGCCTTTGTTTCACCTTACTGACACTGTGCTTGAATTGTGAAGTAGCTGACAAGGTAATATAGAATGCTCCTTTGAATTACAAGCTAAAAAGCTGCTGTGAGGAGAGACTGCATGTGCTTCAAGGTGCTTAGTCTGTTGAGTAACAGCGGCAGAAGGGCCTGTTAGCAGCAGATTCGCTTTCAGAACCTCTGAAGCATTCTGTCCAGTTGCGGAGGAGCCAGTTCAGATCACTTGCTTACGCAGCTCCTGTTAGTTCCAAGTTTACTTCCTGTGTATGTGTTTGATATCCTTGCTTTTTCTCAATAGCATAAATTAGAAAATGAACAAAGATCAAGTTTAGCTTTAGGACCCCCAGCTGGATTATTTAAGACATTTAAAATATGGAAAGGCTTTCTCTGCTGGAAGGGACATCAGCTTTCGTAGCTGCTGCCTGTCTTGATCCCGCTGCTGGCAGCAAAGTCTCTTTAGGAGTCTGTGCTTGCACCACTACTTTAGCAGATGGGGAGCTTCCCAAAAAGTGATTGGTAAAAGTGAGGGGGTAAAGGCTCAATTGCTTTTTGAAGCACCTAGGAATGTATTCTGCCTAATCCTTCTAAACATTGGGATGAATCCCTATGATCCTGCAAATGTTAGGTGAAACTCCCTCTTTAAATTTGATGTGTGTCCTCTGTGTCCCCGAGCAGCGGCTGCAGTTCAGCTGAGGTGGTTGCTGATGTCTGAGCAAGTGATCTGGACATCAGCTTAATTGGCTCAAGTTTCTTGCATTGTTTTCCTGGGTAATCAGATGCCAAAAGAAAAATGTCCATATCCATTGTAGCAAGAGTAGACTTTTTTGTAACTCTGACCAAGTGATACACTAAGTGAGGCAGTGGCAAAGAAAACCTTCATAGTGATGCTTCTTAACAAAAGAGAAAAAATAGGTGGGAGTCTCATTTGTTTAACTTGTGTGTCTCCACTGGAACAGCATCTCAGACTGGAAACAAAGGGCCAGAGTAGTTTAAACTCCTTACACAGAGTGAGTAAATATTAAAGACTTAAAGATACGAAAATAACAAAAGTTCCTATGAAAAGTGGAAAAATATTTTTGAAAAGATTAAGTCATTACTCGTGACTACCATAATCTCTTTATGACAAGAAAAACTTGTCTTTGTAGTGCTGGTACTGAACTTCAGTACATTTTTGCTGCCAAATTTATTTTAAAATAAGACGCAATTCTTCCTTACCTTTGTCAGTGAGTCTCACTGGTCTTTACTGCCGGGCTGATGCCCTTCACCACCTTTCTGATGCATCTTGGGAAGTTAATTTAGAGAAATAGAGTGTGAATGGAAATCTCCCTAGAATGGGGAACAAGATAGTGGTTGGCTGACCAAATGGCACCAGCGGCCTGGGTGCTGCTGGAGGAGCAGGCTGGCGCTGAACAGCCTTGTGTGAGGGAGTGTGGATGTAGTATCTTGATTGTACTCACAGCTTGGGGTCTGGTCCCTTATCTTACAGGAGCTGTTAGAGGCCAAAGATAAGTTTCAGCATGGATGTGCCTGATGGGGCAAGTCTAACCTGAAGAAAAACGAGTTACACGTCCATGCTGTTGTCACCTGCGGATTAGGCTGTGAGATGCTCGCCATGAGGCCGAGGGCTGTCAGAAGGCAGCGTGGAGCTCAGGCTGCCTTGTTACTTATGACCTGCTCAAACATTTTTTTTTTTATATATGGTCAAGATAGATATGCCCTCAACTCTAAGCTAAAGTAGCATAAACTAGCAGTATTTCTCTCAAAATTGTCCAACCACTGACTCATATCCAAGAACCCCTTAAACCGCTTTCTTTGGTCGAGTATTTTTGTCTGAGAGCAGTAATCAACACTGAATGGTCCTTCAGGAGGAACTTTGTAACCTCTCTGACTCAGTTTTTACCAGATAAAGATTTATAAGCGTTGATATCGTTTAAAAGTTTACAGAAAGGAAGACAAATATAAAAAAAAAATGAAGTTTATTAGAAAATACAGGGGTTTTGGTTGATCGTTAGAAGTTAGCTGAAATGGTTGCAGTGGTCAGCCTGAATGTGCCTGAAATAAATGTAACAGGTAAATAGGAAGGAGGCAGGGAGATAGAAAGATTTTTAAATACTTTCTAAATAATGGGTTTGTTACTTGATTATGGCTCTTGTCCAGAGTGCATGGGGGAGGGGAAGTGACGCTGTGCACTGCTCTGTGGCCATCTTCAAATACGAAGCAGTTACAAGAAAAATAAGATAACTTTCAAAGCTTTTTGATTAAAATGTTGTGGGGTTTTGTCTGCCTCTGTATGAAAAGGAGTAGCATGCAACATCTTACCAGTGGCAGTCAGATTTTCTTTTTTTTGAGGGAATGTTAATTGTGTGTTCTGTGTAAGCATATCCCTCTTCTCACATGCTTTATTTAGTCCCAGATTAGTGAAAATGAATTCACATCAGTGTGATTTGGAACCCTGGGCAGATGAGAGAGCACAAAGCTGAAGTTAGCTAGACGTGCAGGGGGAGGAAAACCCCCAGGAAGGAGTCTGAATGGTTTGTGGTGTATCTGTGCAGAACAGACTGTTGGGCTTTAATCCAGACTTCCAGGGGAAGGGACAGTGACTGCTCTAACCCTGAAGCGCTTTAAGTGAGTAAGGGGAAAGTAGCCTGGGTTTCGTGCAGGTTATCAAAAAAAGGCAAAACTGAGGATAAGGAATCTTAGTTGTACCTGTTCTTCCTTACTGCGGGCAAAATGCTTAGGTTGTCTCAGCTCACACTTGATGTATGATGAACTCTTGCATGCTTGCTTCTCTTACAACACATGCAGCTCTTCTCTGGGTTAGTTACTAAGAAACACTGTCTTGTCAGTGACATTTGAGGTGTCATGTTTTATACCTGTGTTTTTCTTTACTAGAATTCAGCAGGTTTCTGTGACTGCAATTTCTTTATATTAAGCTGTATTAAGAACAGTAAAGGGAGAAAGGAACAGGAAGTGC
>JAVSBS010007726.1:42623-55309 GCA_033124195.1 Coracias cyanogaster | reverse complement strand
CATGACTTTAATAGAGGCAAGTCCTGCCTGACCAACCTAGTGGCTTTCTACAGTGTAGTGACTCCATCAGTGGACAAGGGAAGAGCTATGGATGCCATCTATCTGGACTTCTCCAAGGCCTTTGACACAATCCCCCAAAATATCCTTTTCTCGAAGTTGGAGAACTACAGGTTCAGTGGTGGACTGTTCAGCGGATAAGAAATAGGTTGGATGGTCACATCCAGAGAGTAGTGGTCAATGGCTCAATATCCGGATGGAAAAAGGTGACCAGTGGTGTCCCTCAGGGGTCTATACTGCTACCAGTTTTGTTTAATATCTTCATTAATGATATTGACAGTGGCATTGAGTGCACCTTCAGCAAGTTTGCTGATGACACCAAGCTGGGTGATACAGTTGATATGCCAGAGGGATGGGATGCCATCCAGAGCGACCTGGATAGGCTTGAGAGGTGGATCCAGGTGAACCTCATGAGGTTCAACAAGGCCAAGCGCAGGGTCCTGTGCCTAGGTCAGGGCAACCAGCATTATCTGTACAGGCTGGGAGAGGACATAGTGGAGAGCAGCCCTGTGGAAAGGGATTTGATGGGGCTCTGAGCAACCTGACCTAGGTGGAGGTGTCCCTGCTCGTGTAGGGAGGTTGGACCTCTAGAGGTCCCTTCCAGCCTAGAACATTCTATGGTTCTATGATTCTAAAGAAAAAATATTGTATCATGTGTTTTGCCATACTTTCCTCTAAATGCTGATGGACACCTTAAAAAGACACAAATCCACAACTCTTTGGCTTCTTTACCTGCTTTTCAGGACATGGATGATGAAGTAAATCATTCTCTGACAGGATTAAACCAGCTGGAACTTCAGAATGATGGTACTAAAATGAATGGAAGGATTAAATGGATAAAAAATGCTAATCCTGCCAGAGACAACAAAATTCAACCATTCACCTCCTGCATTACTGAAGTAATTCTAACACAGTTCAGGAATTTGGGGGGAAATGGAAGTTTGTTAAATTCAGGAGTTAGCTGGAATCTACCATTACCCACCTACTGATTCATCTCATTTTCTGGAAGAAATTCCACTGATTTCAGTGGGATTGCTTGCAGAACTGGTTGTTGCTAAACAAGAGTAGGTATGGCAGATTGTTCACAGAAGATGTTCAGGTGCTAAACCAAACCAAACTCTAAAAACAGTATTATTTAGTTGAACATTTCTTGAACTTGGTGCCAAGATTTAGACTTCAAAATCATTAGCTGGAGTTCATCTGACAGAGCAGTCTAATTGTGTGGCATTTAATTTCTAATATGTTTACTTTCCAACTGGAAAAACAAAACAGGGTTAGGGGTTACCTGCACAGGACAGAGAACTACATGGTTTAGACCCCAGGGTCATTTATCTTATTTTATTAAAATTAAATATATATATATATATATGGCACAAATCTACTTGTTATAATACTACTTCTCAAATAACATACAAACAGTGAAAATTGCCCGACAATGATGTGCACCTTGGCGTTCTTGCAACTGGTCATTTTGTGCCTTGCAAATCTTTATTTGTTGAAAACAGCCACTAGTTGAACTGGGATATTCCCATCATGGATTAAAGCTATGATTTCATATTATCTACTGCCTTGAAACAATACTTAAAGCAGTGGTTGTAGACACTAACAAAGCAGTATTTGTTGGCCTCATTGCTCTTAAACAACACTGATGTTTGTTTTGACTTTGTGAGCTGAGATATTCCTGAACTGTTTTTAGTGATCTCTGAGTTAACTGTTGGCTTGTGATAGATAACGCTGAATAATCAGTCAGCCCTGGTTGTAATCAACATGTTTACCAGAAGCATACTTTGTATTTGTGCTTCTGCTTGGAGTTGGTTTAAAAAAAAATTGTAGCCTTCCTTTTCAAACCACAGTGAAAAGTTAGACATTAAAAGATCAAAAATTTGAAAATTCATGTGCAGAATTTAAGTGGCTGGGTCACTGATCCACATTTATTTAGGAGGTTTTCCCTTGAATATTCAGGAATTTCATACCCAAGTTTATTTTTTTTCAGGAGATTTGCTCTCAGGATAAATGGCAGCTTTCATCTGATGGACCGCTGAGAGTCGAGTGTGAATTTTCTGGAAGATCAGCTTTCTTTTGGTGAAAGAGCTGTATCTGGCAGAGATTAGGATGGACTGACGGTGCTTAGGACTTTTTGACTTGGCTGAGTAGCAAGGAAGTTACCTGTCCCATTTCAGCAGCTCTGCCTCTAACTTGAGGAGTTTTGAGACACACGAAATTTCCATTATCTCATACTGAAATGCTGGGTTTGGGGTTTCTGCTGTGACTCTTTTATTCCAGACCTTTGAAATACGAGGCTTATGTTGAGCTTGCAAATAAAGAAGTTGAAGAAAGTTTTTGTCAACCTCTTCACATAAGGGTGTATTTCAAGCTTGTTCAGTAAAAAGGTCTCGCAGTGCAAGTCCTTGTCTGGCAAGATAACAGCCTGAGTTCAGTGTGCTCATGGAATACTAGTTAGTCTCTTCATTCAGATTTTCCTGGGTTTTTTTTCTTCTTCTTCTTCTTTTTTTTTTTTTCCCCCCAAGAAGACTGAATATTTAGCATGTTGCCAACATTCTCTGTGGTTTTCTGGAAGAATTTGACTGCTTTATGGTGGCTTGGAGAAAGCTGGCTTCTCTGATGTTTATTTCAAGGCTTTTCCTTCCAAATGAAGTATCCAGATGATGTGAAAGCATCATTTCTGTGTTTAGACAAATACTGTTCACACCTAAAAACTCCACAACAGTGGAAATCAAGTATACTTCACTAGTTTCAGAATAATGGAACCATTGAAAATTCTTCAAACCAGGATGAGCACAAAGAACAGTCTTGTTTTCTGAAGTTCTGTGCAGGAAAAAGCCAAGTCATGGCTGATGAGGTGTCTCAGAAATGTTAACAGTGTCAAGCAACTGGCAATTGGTTCCTGTGGCAGGAAATAGCAAAGGCAACTCAGTGCTACAAGCAGTAGAAGCTGTCCTTATTGTTGTTGGAATTGTAGTTTCCTCCTTTCTAATCATCATGTGTTGTACATGAATTTATTTTAGCCTCTGGAGAATACGTATTTTGCTTTTATGTGGTCTCTGCTCACTTGGTGAGAATGGTACTGGCTAATGTCCACATAACTCTCAGGCAAGCTGAAATATTAACTGGTCACTTGGTTTATGCAAGTGTGTTTGTTGCAGAAAAGTTTGGGATGTGGCAGGATGAAGAAGGGGAATAGCCTATGCCAGTAAGAGATATTAAAATCAGAGACCACCTCTGGCTTAGGAGTCTCTGAGCCACAAATTGCTAAGGGCTGGGAAAACACTGGGAAGAAGTATTACTGTGCAGTTGCCCATTGCATTGCTGTTGGCTGTTGCTGGAGACGGGATGCTGGGCTTTTACAAAGAACTGCTCTTTGGTCTGACCCACTGTGTCTGTTTTCATCTACATCTGCTTTTCTATTTTGACTGTGCAAAAAAATTATGGCAAAGAAAAGGCTATAAAGAAATTAAATGATGTTGATTTAGTCTGTAAGGAAAAACTACCCCTTTGAAACTGAAGGCTCTGGCCAAGGTTTTGGCCAGTTCTGTGTGTTGGTGTAGTTGGTGAGGAACATTGGTATATGAGGCATAAGCAGAAAACAAAAGTACCTGCTATGGTCTTAGATTCTTACCAGGAAAAATCGCTCAATGCATTGAAATTCTTTTGTTTTCCTTGAAGCATCTCTTTGGTTCTAGCTGATTCTAACACTGAAAACTATTTAATTCTGCTTTAATTTTCTGCCAAGTAACCAGTACTCTTTCCACAGGCTTCAAGCAGAGATGGTAAGTAGTTAAACTTTGTGCGTGGCTGATTCTGAATACTACTGCAGATACTTCTGTGCAACCCGGGAGGCTCCACTGACTGTAGAAGTGAGCAGTATCTGTTTATTTTCACATGTTCCTACAAACAAATATACAACTGACAAGGGCTTCCTGATAAAATATTAACAATAAGAAACAAAAAGGAATAAAAATAAGTAGTCTGAGCTTGTATTTGATATTTTTTATCTTGAGTGTTCTTAGAACCCAAACAATGGTTCAGTGATCATAATGCAAGCAGATTTCTTATACGCTGACCTTCCAAATCATAGCAGCCTTGCATTCCTTGGAAGGAGCTATCTGTGGGAACAAGGGTCACACAGCTTGAAATGGTGGTGGTGGTGTAAAAAGAGAAAATTATATTTCTTCTGCCATGATCTTTGGTCTTCTAGAAATCACTCCCCATTTTTTCCAGGGTAGATGAGCAGTACTCTGAAGGCCCTGGCAGGTGAAGAGTTCAGGGACACAATCTACATAGTCAGCATGACTGTCTTGCCTTAGTAGACAGCCCTTAAGCTATGTGTCAAGGTAGGAAGTTCCACCAGTGTCTCACTCTGGACTGAGCAAGAAATACCTGTCTGTGTTTGCAGATCATCGGAAAGATGAAACCCAGGTGAAGCTGTGAATTGAACTTTTTGTCTGGGCAATAGACATCAAACCCACAAGAAACAGTGATTGTCTTTAAAACATTTACTTCATTAGTGTTCTTTTTCTATGGCAAGTACTTGAATGTTCTGAGCATTTATTAAAGTATGCACATGGGAACTTAAAATAAGGAACTTCATCATTATTATAATGCCTCTTAATCCATTGCCCCCCGCCCCTCCCCCCCCCCATCTTTTTTCAAAATATTTTAATTTTAAGGCTTAAGTTTTAAGTGTAAGTCTATGTTCTTCATACTGTAACTCATGTGGAGCATCAATGTCACACTTAAAAAGGAAAAAAAGATAGTTTGCTTCAGACCTCTTTTCATGTAGTGTTGGTTTTCGTCTTGCTGTAGGTATTAAAGCATGGTCCTTACTACAGAAACATTCTGGAGTGAGGAGTTTGTTTCATACAAAGTTAGAGATGTTTGTGGAAGTTTTCATTGTAGGTTTCTTGGTAGAAGGCATGAGATTTATGTGGTTTTTCCCCATTTCAAATTCTAGTCATAGTGTGGCCTGTCATTGAAGAATTGGTTAACTCTTTCTCCTCTTTTCCTCTAGAATATTGTGTCTCCAGCCTTAGATCTGTCACAGATCCTTCTGTTTTGCTATATTTGTTTGTACCTTTGGTTTAGACATTATTCTTATGTTTTATTTTCAGTGTGGTGCAGCCTTCCTCATTTCTTTTTTCCTATTCGATGTTTTTTTCTTCCCTCTGACTTTAAATGAAAATGCGTAGAGACTAAGTCTCTAAGACCCCAGTTGGCTAGTATCAGACACAATAGTCTCTTACAATTGTTCTTGCACCTGACACTTACTGACTGAAGATATAGAATGATGCAATGTTGTTGTTGCCATCTGTATATCTGTAGGGATTTAGCTCCTCTGAGACTTTAACTTGCTCCACTCTTCAATTTAAAATTATTTTCTTTAATTTCATTCTGCTGCTGGCACAGTGGCATGTTCATTAACCACTCCAGCTCAAGGTGCTTGAAAGAAATTGTCTTTATCTGGTGATACAATTCCAACAGCTTTTGCCTAACAGAACATGGGCTTTTACAGAGCTCCTCCACTGGATATTTTTGTGTGTCTGGACAGAGAGCCCACTGTAAGGTATAACTGACCGCTACAAGGAGAACAGTTTGGCTGCAAGATAAGGCAAGCAGTCTAGACGGATCTATCTCAGCACACAGGATAAGATTATTTTGCCTATCTCAAGTTCTGTTCCAATCTCTTAGTGCATGTTTATATTTTTAGTGGTGACATCTTATTTCTTCAAGGATTTTTATAAGAAGCAACCAGACTCCCCTAGCCACAAAACCTCCTAGAAATTGTAGTTTGTTTGGGATTTTAGGTCCTGGGCTCAGGGATACTAGCCTCACTAAAGACATTTTTGTTTCAGAAGGAAAAGAAGACAAAGAAGAATTTCCATATTCCCACTAAAGGATTTTAATGTGCAATAGTTGAATAATTTATCTTTATTCTAATATCAGGTGTTTTGACATTTCAGGCTGCAGGGACATTTGCTGCAAGGTGTATGTCAAAAAGATGTGGGGCTATGTCGGGGATGCTAAAGGCTAATGTGGACCGTGTCGCGATACTAAGTTGTTGCATCTCTTGGGATAGATTTGCACATACCATGAGAGTCACCTCCAACTATCTGCAAGGCTAGACTTGTGGGCTGTTAGAGAGAGAACCTGTCATATAGACTTACACACACCTCTTAGATCACTTTTCATTTTTCCAGGCACATTTTGTTGCCTGCAGACAGTCTGCCAAGGAGTCTCACTTTAGTGGAAGGGGAGACTATGTCCAGCAGCATTGTAGAAAACCTTGTTGGAAAGTGATATAGCTAGAGTCATCGTGTTGAACTCTGATCCTCTCTGAGATAAGAATACAGCAGTAAAAGGTTTAGAGGAAGCAACAAAATTAGGCTACTGTGTGAGGCAGAGACAGAAAGGTCAGGCTGTTAGATGCTGTGAAGAAACAAACGAAGGGAAGATACAGTAGGTATATGCAAAATTGTCCTTAGGTTCTGCAAAAGCATGAGCTCAGGGGAGTTCCTAGTGAGGTTAAAATGGCAATACACCTCCAACTGATTAAATGTGTCTCTCCAGAGAGCACACAGACTTTCAGAACTCATTACTCAAGCAAAAGTTTTAGGAGGAGTCAAATAAGAACTTCTGTTGTTACCTTAAATAGAAAATAACATGCAAGGGGTTACAAAACTTCATGTTCCAGGATGAAAGGCAGCCACTTCCTATTTAGGGTCAGGAAGATACTTCCCCTGGAGGTACACTATTAAGGATTTTCCGTTACAGGATTTTTTAGCTTTGTGTCTCAGTCCAAGTACTGTCAGTGACAGTGTTTCACTAGATAACAACTGTTTGGTAACTGCTAGTCTATTCTGTTCAAAATTTAAACCCTCTTTTCAAATATCTCACACCAAGCTACTCTAAAAGTATTAATTTTTCATTTGTCATATGTGAACATAAGAAATAAGAGGAAATAATTTCCCTGCTGATCTGAATACATATCTACTAACTTATTTAATTAGAGTTGTATGTATAAAGGATTTTCCCTAAAATACTATAGGCTAATTTCTGTCCACCTTGGGTAATAAAAGCCAAATTGAAGCAATGATCCCTAATCTAGTACCAGTATATTTGTACAACATTAAAGAGCAATAAAATGCAGTTTTACTTATCATGAGTGAGCAAGCTGACAGTTAATGCTATTTCTGACTCACCTTTCCTGTTGGCCCTGACTTGAGGAGATAGAAAGTGGATGGGACATTGTCAGAATGGACAAGAGCAAATGAACACCTCCTGATAACCCACCAACAGGGCATCAAGCAGTCATCAGTGCAGAGAGCAGAAAAATGCAATTAATCCTCTAAGCATGAGAAAATCTGCTGTCATTTTCCACAAAATAATCAACTGAAAATTGCTTCACCCAATTTTTTAAGCTGTAAAATACTAAGTAAGTGCAGACTTTCAGAGATATTTCTGATACACTTTAAGGGGTAAATATGAAGGCAATGTTGTGCACACTCCCAGAAATACTTTGAAGGAAGACTCATTCACGAGGAAAGCATCCTCTTTTCCTTGGTCCTCTACACCAGATGATCTCTATTTGCCACCACTATGTTAGCAATAGCGCAGACATTTTGGGCTGTATGGCAAAACTCAAGTCTGAAAGTTGAGGTGTGTGGTATAGAAAATGGTGTTGGTACACCAATAAAGCTGTATCTCTAGGTGTTGAAAGTATGTGGGTTTTTATCTCTTAACTGGAGAAGAGAAGACTGAGAGAGGATCTTATCAGTGCTTATAAAATATCTAAAGGGCAGATGTCAAAAGAATGGGGCCAGTCTCTTTTCAGTGATGTCCAGTGACAGGACAAGGGCAACAGGCACAGACCAGAACACAGGAAGTTCCACCTAAACATATGGAAAAACTTCTTTACTGTGAGGGTGATGAAGCACTGGAACAAGCTGCCCAGAGAGATTGTGGAGTCTCCTTCTGTGGAGACTTTCAAAACCTGCCTGGTACAATCCAGTGCAACCAGATCTAGGCAAACCTGCCTTGGCAGGGGGTTTGGACTAGATGATCTCTAGAGGTCCGTTCCAACCCCAACCATTCTGTGATTTTGTGATTCTGTTGTTTTATTAGGTAGATTAATTACAGGGTTTTAGCTATCACCCCCCAGTTAAATCACGAGTCTTATTTATTTTTCACTTTCTTGCTCAGTCCTCTGCATACTTAAATCTCACTCTCAAGGTGAATTTATTTTCCATGTGGAACATTAAAATGAAGTCTCCTGAACCATTATGCTACTCAGAGAAGTAGCATCTATTTAAAAATACATATATATTCCTATGGGTTTATGCAGTCAGTGACTCAAAATAGCTTGTGTTTACCACATCACAGCTTTTGTGGACTTAGTCATTCCCGTGGAGGGTCTTCGTTATGTTTGAAAAATACTGATTTTGAAATCAAAGGATCTGGTTCTTATTTACACGACTATGCCAAGACACCTTGTAGTGGTTGCAAATGACAATGCTGAAACCCCCTGGTCTCAAGTGCTGAGGCTTTCATAGCATTGCGCTGCTCAGACTTCCCACAGCTTATGACCCTTCTTCTGGCCCAGGCCCAGTAGAGCCCTGTGGTCCTTTCCCTAGGGTGCCAGGTGGAGCCTGCCCATGGTCTATGGGCCCTTTCATGAAATATTTCAGCTACCTTCTTAATATTGTCTTACTTCCTTGTTACTATCTGATTGACATTTTTTTGCAGTGTCCGGCTATGTCATGATTTCATATGTGTACATGTATTTGTATTACTTCATCATTTGAAATGCTGAATAAAGTTACTGTATGTTCAGAGAAGAAGTTGCTTACCTGGTTTTTATGTGCTGAGTTCCCACTCATTTCCAGCTCGTGTCTCTTCAGTGTGGAGTAGCACTTCTCCAAAAAGTGTTGAGCCAGGTAGTTAGCTGTGACAGTGATTTTCATTTCTTAATGGGACTGTTCACTGCTGCAGCTTAACTCATGGCTAGAGAGGCCTCTAATCTGCAGTCTTCTGGAGCAGGAGTTTTCATCCTTTACTTCTGATATCTATTTAGGACTATTTGAGATCAATGAGTTCTGAGAAGAGCATAGTTATCATTAATAAACATGTTAAATTTATTTGCCTATGTGTTAACATGACATTGGTCTTGAAGTGCTCCCTGCTTGGATCCCAGCATTTGCCACCTGACTGTTGGTATATCAATATATACTCCCCCAAATGTCCATTTTCTCACTGACTTTACAGGGGACTTAAAATGACTGGCTAATTTGTCAAGCAGCAGTCAGATGAATTACAGTTGGAATGGTGACAGGTACATAACTGGACCCTGTGAAGGGTCCACACAGGAACCAGAAAGCCTGTCTGCACTTGGTGGTCGTCTTCGTCTTCTCTGGAGGGTGTAAGCATGCACGAGTACTGCTGGAGACCAGAAGAAAACTTTTGGTTTCATGTATTAGGTATTCCTTGTTATAGAAAAAATAAATAAATTTCATAGGATAAATTATTTAATCTGGCTTTCAGCTTAATATCTGTTTATATGGAGACAATTCCCATCTCCACCATTCTTTCAGCTGTAATATTTTCTTCACTTTGCAGCCATTATTGAAATCTTTTGCCACAGAATGTTTTGAAACATATTCTTTATGTCTCCAGTTTGCCACTTTCTGACAATATTCGAAGATAATGTAATACAGCCATACATAGTATTTCTGTATTTTTCTATGCTTTGTTAGTTTTTTCTATGCTTTGCTGTTTAAAAATATATAAATAATATTTACTTTATCTTGTGATAGACTTCTGTAAGGAGGTACGTACAAGCTAGTAGAGATGATCTCTGTTCCATTTTGGAAGTTCTTAGATTAATTCTTATACTGTGAAAGGGCTAAATAAGTTCTGATCAATTCAGGTGAGTTTATAAGCAAACTCCATACTTCTTTGTCTTTGTTATATCTGGATTTGGGATTTCAAAATGAAGACTCTTTTCATTGTTAGGAAGGGAAGTGACAGTTTTTTAGTATTCCTTAATGAATGAGTTCATAGTTAACATGACATAGGAGACTCATTTCCTCATTTGTTACTATTTTAAACATATATTTATCCTCCTACTGTTCCTGAAAAAGTTCTGTTTCTTGTAGATTGTCTGCCAAAAAAAACCCCTCTAAAAACTGACATAGCTCCTTAACCTGGCAAGTTGTGGGCAGTCCCTTTGAATTTTGAATAGGAACAGTTGGTCCCTGTGGAGGTCATGTTTTGGTGGACATTTTAATAGGGGTCCCTTGGTGATGCTGTGCATGTTCTATGCACCAGCCAGGCACTCTAGGTTTCCTTATAGTCAGTGGAGAAGAATGGACGCTTCTTGGGTGCATTTCATCTACACTGAAGACAGAAGTGTAAAAGATGTAGATGGGTTGCACTATAACTGTAGAAGGAAAGTCCAGAGTCCTCCACCTGGGAGTTTCTCTCACCCCCTGGTCCTAAAGTCAATCCTCGCCTGGTTTAGGCTTAGCTCAGAATTTCTCAGAGGTGCAGTACTTACCTACAGCTTTGGTAGAGCATCCAGAAGTGACTGGGGTGCGATGGCCAGACATTCTGCTCGGTGGGCATGTATGTTGTTCACTTTGCAAGGATTCATTACAGGGCTACATTTGCTGGGTTCATGGCTTACTCCTTCACCCCAAACTTTGCACCACGGGAGATGCTCTTGTGCTTTAGACCTTGTACAAATGCTTGCATGCACTGCACTGGTTGGAAGTACAGTGTTTTTCATCCCACCTGCCCCTGCTTTTCCATGTCATTTGTGTGATCTCTTGGACTTTGGAGATTTGCATATGTAAAAACTCTTACCTTAGGTTTAATCATTCTTATAAAACTGTGAGCAGTCCCAGTATATGAAGAATAAGAAGTAATGAAGAGTAAGAATACTTATTTGCAGAGTGCTATTTAATGCAAACTTCCCAAGTACAGCTTCTACAGATTTAATGAAGACCGAAGTTGTTTGCAATGACTGTATTATTAAAAGGAAAATGTTCTCTTCTCTTGTGGTCACTGATGTATTGATATGGTCAGTTGTGGCAAATTAGGTTGCATCTGAAATTTTGGTTCCTTCATCCATGTTTGCTGGGAGACCAGCACAGAGTGCCTTAAATGTATTTCCTCAATTTAACTGGGTTCATTTGATTTCTATTACTTGTGGTTTGTGAAATCATTCTAGTTAGGTTTTTTTATTTGCTTTGAATCTCTGTTATACTCCCAACCTGAATTAAATCCACAGCATTTTTTAAAGCTAACTTTATAGGTAAATCATTGTTTTTTCCAATTGTCCTTTTAGGAAAGTATCAGAAAAATAATGCTTAACCTCTATAGAGAACCGTTTCCTAAACAAAAAACTATTTTCTGCCTTGCGGACAAAATAGCTACTTTCCAGTAACTTTAGTGCAATTGTAGTTATACAGTCTTTCTAGCAATTTTTTGCTGACAGACTTATAGGTGAAATAGTGGATTTGGTTCCCAGGAATTTCTAAAACGGGGTAGTGATATTTTTGTTTCATAACTTTTATGGTGGAAAATTTCTTCCAGCAGGGAAAAAAAAAATTTATGCCCCTTCTATATTTTTTCAAGCAATACTTCTGCTCATAGTCTCCCATATTGATTTTACAGTCCAGACTCTCTCAGTCTTGTATACTTGATACAGTTATTTGGCTAAAATATAGCAATTAACAGGCAAGATGGTGTTTTGTTGCTAAGATTTAGCAACGGGTTAATTAAATACATTTGTTCACTAGCTAAATCATACATGATTTTACTATAAACTCTGTGTTTTCAAATGTGTCTTTTCCTTGTTCTATCTGAATGTTTAATTAAAGTAGTCCATGTTGGGTTTAGGCCAGAGATACAGACAAGTTCTGAGGAATGCATAAGTTCAAGCTAAGTTCAGCTGCACCATTTTGATTGCATAGAGCATGGTCAAGGCTCCTTGGTGATTCTCTTATTGCAGAGAGAAAGGTTTGGGAATTTTTTAGACCTCATGTGTTGCCGATCTGTAGAAGAGCTGCTAAAGATGTGAATGGAAGCATCAACACTGACAACAGTTTTGGCTTTAACTGTGAGTAGTCTTGCCTCTTTAAAATAATTTTTCAGTGCCAGTGGTTTAGAGCAGTCAGGTTGTCAGGTTAGTGGTGTTGCAGAGACTTCTTCTCCAGATAAGAAATTAGAAGCAGAGAGAGGACAGGTACAGAACCTAAGTGTGGACATCTGGACAAGACCTTAATCTTCCTACACAGTTAATGGAGGAGAACACGCCCAAGTATTGGTTCCTTACTCTGAGTTGTCCTCGGGAGTGACTTTCACCTTTCCACTGGCTGCTAGAGGAGCTAGGGAGGATGGTTTCCTGATTTAGGCACCTAAGTCAGGTACCGAAAATTGGTAAAACAAGAATGGTGACACAGTAATGGGTTTGTTCTTGTGAATTTGCCTGTGAGATGTACTGGCCAGTAAATATTTACTGACAGTAGTGTTGATGAGGAATCACAGAATCACAGAATCATTATGGTTGGAAAGGACCTCCAGGGTCATCAAGTCCAACCTTTCTCCTAGCA
>JAVSBS010007726.1:29067-42523 GCA_033124195.1 Coracias cyanogaster | reverse complement strand
CTTTTCCCTGAGGCCACTTCCCAGGGGGTCCTATTGACTAACTCCTTGAAGAGCTGGAAGTTTGCTTTCCTAAAATTTAGGGTGCTAACTTTGCTTTTTCTCTGCTTCATGCCCCTTAGGACAGTGAACTGCACTACTGCATGATCACTACAGCCCAGGGTGACTCCAATCTTGATATCCCTGATGAATTCACTTGCACTTGTGACCATCAGGTCCAATATCACATCCCCTTGGGTAGGGCTGTTTATTTCTTGCTTTAAGAAGTTGTCATCTAGGCACTCTAGGCGTCTCTTGGATTGCCTACAGCTTGCTGTGCTACTTCTCCAACAGATGTCAGGGTGATTAAAGTCCCCCAGTAGGATGAGAGCCTGTGAGTGCGATGTCTCCTGAAGCTGGAGTAAGAAGGCTTCATTGATAGGCTCCCCTTGATCAGGCAGCCTGTAGTAGACACCAACGACAAGGCTGTCCTTGTTGTCTCAATCCCTAATTCTTATCCATAAACTTTTTGCCTTCCCATGGCTATTCTTTTAGGGACAACTCTTCACAGTCCATCCATTTCTTAACATAGAGGGCAACACCTCCACCTCTCCTTCCACTCCTGTCCCTTCTGAACAGCTTGTAGCCATTGATAGCCACACTGCAGTCATAGGATTCATCCCACCAAGTTTCAGTAATGGCCACTACGTTGTAATCATCCTGTAGCATGGTAGCTTCCAGTTCCTCCTGTTTCTTGCCCATACTGCATGCATTGGTGTAGAGGCACTTCAGCTGGGCTGCCAGCTGTGAGACCTTCTTGAAGGGACAGATCCCTGCCTTAGGTCCGTGCACGTGCACAGGAACCGGTGTGATGCCAAGGGGAGACACTAGCTGGAGTCCCAGAAGCGGAGCAGCTGCAGTGGTGCCTCAAGGGTGTCTTGTTCCTCTTTTGGAAGCAAAGTTGCAGGTTCAGCTACCCTGCTTCTGGCTCCATATCAAGCATTTTCAGAGTTGATTTGGAGATCCCAGCACCAGAATCCTCTGTGTACATTGTGTAGAAACATTAGCCCCAGGTTTTTAATACAAAACCGTTGGGTAGGAGCTAACAGAAAATGACTGATCAGGTTCAAAGTTGTGCCTTGTTCTTTAAGAGATGGAAACAAAATTTAATGGAGTTATCCAGCAACTTAAATACTCACACTTGGCATAAGCGAGGTTGCTCACAGATCTTATCAGAGTGGGTAAAGAAAGAATAAGACAGTTGGCATTAAAAGGTACACAGCAAATGGTCTACAGACTCCCCTGAACCTTTACTCTTCAGTCACCCTCTAATCCTACTGCAGCCACTGAACTCTGACTGTGGTGTGAGAACAAACACACCTGAAGGGGGGGAATCAACTACTGAGTGAGGCTTTCTTTCCCTAGCTCTGCATTTGTACCTCCCAGTGCTGTTTTGGATGTCCTAGCAAGATGGGATCAAAGAAACACCTGTATATCCAGGGGAGATTAGTTACTGAGTAGGTGTTACTTTTTTAAAGTAATTTTTTCCCTGAAGTTGACTTGTATGAGTCAGCCAGACCCAGAAAAGGGAGAGTGTGGGGGTGTGAGAGGTTTGCACAAGATTATTACACTCTCTCAATATTCTGTGTTTCTTGTCATCTGTCTGTAGTTTCAGAGAATCCAAAAATTAATCTTGGACAGAAAGCAAAGTACAGCTCTTAAATGCTTGTTTTTTTCTGGTGTCTTTTCTTCCATGTTCTGAGGTGGTTTTCTGGAAATACACATAAGTGACTGGCTACAGAAAACATCTGAGATGTGATTTATATGGAGAGGATGGTTTGAGCCGTTTCCTCGGAACACCATGAGCAGAAGAGTGCTGTGTTTGACTTGTCCTGCAGGAAGACACGGAGATGGGTGTTTTTGTCTTCTGTTTGGGGAAAACCCACCTCAAGATATTGTTACTGTATTTTAGGGAGGGAGAACTGTGTATTTTTCTCGGGAGTCTTTGGGAAGGCTTTAAATAATATCAATTATTATTTAAAGGTGGACATTGGGAACACGGTGAACATCAGCTTCTAAAAGAAGGAGGCAGAGATACCATCTTACTAGTTTATCTGGCAAGAGCAGTGCAGGTAGCAGGAGAAAAATAAAGCTGGAGTGGAAACACAGCAAAATGCCCTGAAGGGGAAGGACCTCTGGGACGTCTGAGCAACTTCACTCACAATTTGGAATTATTTTGGAGGCAAAAGAATAATGTCACAGAACCAAAAAAAAAGGTTTGGAGCACTAAAGGAGACAGAAGACACAGGTGAGAAAATGAGAAGATGAGGAACATAGGTAAAGAGACTTAAGAGATTGTTACTTATTTTCAAAGACGGAGAAGCAAAAATAAGAGTGGAAATGGTAGCAGTGAAGAAAGAGGCTAAAGTCAGAAGCAGAATTAGAAAAAATGGGATTTTGTAAGAAAAGTAGGGCTAAATAAATGTTATTGGAGATCAAAGAGTAAGTAAATTTAGTAAAGTATTAGAAAAATAAGAGAGTGAAAAAGAAAGTTGCAAGAGGAAGAATAAATAAGTACAGTGAAGAAGAAAAAAACAAAGTCAAGCGATTTTTTTTTTTACGCACTAGAAAGCTTTATTCTGACCTATTTTGGTATAAAATATTTTCAATATATACGGGGCAGAAAGTACCAGGAGAACTTTGAGGGGACAGGGAAAACCAATCTGCCTGACCCTAGAAAACAATGATGCTGGATTAAGCTCTTCAATGGGAAGGGGAGATGGTGGCTATGAATTGGCAATCCCAGCAATTGAGCCTCCCTGACCTTTGCAGACTTCTGCAAATCTCTTTTACCAGGCCTCCTCTGCCAATACAGGGGCCATGTTTTGTTTTGTAAGGTACAAAAACACTGTTTCAAACCATATCTAGAAACTTGGTGAAATCAAATCACTGCCTGGGCTATACAACCTCATATGCAAAAGTGGGATGAAGTCAGTAGGCTTACCAGGATGGAAGGTACTGGCCAGAGAGAAGAAAAAGAAGGGGGAAAAAGGACAGAATTATAAAATAACTTAAAGTGAAAGGGACCTCGTCACACCGCCAAAACACAAGCGGTGCTCCAACCCCAGATGCCTTGGTGGTATTCTGCAAGACGCACTCCAGTATATCAGTGCCTGTCTTGTACTGGGGAACCTTCTAATAACACATAATACTCCACACGAGGTTTTGCAGCAGAGGCACACACTATTTGGCTTATGTGTGTATGAGAAAAAACTCCCTGAAGGTTACAAAGACACTGCAAATGTTCAAAAATCTCTGTAGCTACTCTGTTATTAACCTTTCAAAATGTAGGCGTGTCCATTTTAGCATAACTGCCTTCACTGTTGTAACCCCGATCCCAGAAAAACACTCTTCTAATAGTTTAAAAGCATGCAGTTTAAAAATGATGCCCACTTAAGAAGTGATTTCTTTCATTTGATGTTTAACTGCTTCCTTTTGCTTAGATTCCAGAGGGCTGTTCAGAGGGAAAGGAAGTTTTGCCGTATCACATGGCTGATACTGTGGAGATTGAAAATAGAGTACATCAGCTAAATTTAGCGTTACTGTGCATTCAAATATGCTGCTGCTATCTAGTCTTTTAAAATGAAATAATACAGTTTAGTGTCATATATTTATGGTTCATTCACTTTTGATCAAATGAAACCTTCTTACTTGAGGCAAGAGAAAAGTCTGTTAAACACAGATACAGACACCATATGACTCAGGATGTTGGTCTTTTTTGAGGATAATGTTAGAAAGTAGAGCCAAAACGCAGTTCAGAGGCTGCCTGGAGGCCCCTTGGGGTTACATTTTTCTCAAAAAGTAGCCAATAACCCTTTCCTCCAGACCGACAAAACTAATTTCACTGACTCATCTTTCTGATAACAGCCACACCATAATTTTGAAAAAAAGCAAACCCAATGACCAAATTCCTTGAATGGAGTAGCAACTGAGCTTTTATTTTACCTACTAGCGCTATAGTGATGGTCAGATGTGCCTGGCGTGGTGGACCTCAGGGGGTGGAGGAATGCATGTGAAATAAAATTGTGGTAGGTGCTACCTTATGGACCAAATATCCATATACCCTTAAGTGAACCCTGCTGTTATCACAGGAAACTTTTGCACTGCATTACCCAATGCATACCGCTTGCATTCCAAAACCCATTACATAAATATTTGTCATGCTCGTTTTGCTATGAGCTGTGTAAGCTCTTCAGGGCTGCACCTTGTGATCCAGACACTGGGTTCATTTAGTCATGTTTGGTTCCACTTCCCTTTGACTTCTCCCATGACTTCTGACTGTTACTGAAGTTACTCTGTACTTCAGCTCACAACTCATAAAATAGGAGCCAGGGCTCTTGCTGGCCAAAGGAAAAGCCATTAACCCTTATAAGGATCTTGCATACCCAGGTAGCAAGGTGGTATCCAGAGGGTTTAGGAGGACCATTAGATTAAAGAGCTGATATATTGTGTAAGGCCAGACACAGCCTTCTCTGACTGGGGGTGTCCCTTACACCAGGCACATACATAACCCCTAAACAATGAGAAAAGAAGTCTTCAGTTTCTCCCTATTAAAATATTTACATGCATTTAATGCATTTATCAGGCTGTATTTCAAAAAGTCACAGAAATAGCCACTTTCTATGTCTCCTGTGGTCAAGTTAATACATTTCTGAATGCTATAAAATGCTAACAGTAGAGAGATTGCAAGGTAGATACAGAGGAAGTATGAGATTGCACACAATTTTTTGCATAGTCCAATGTACCTAAAAGATCATCTTTAACCAAAGAAAAGTATCAGATTTACTAGATGCAGATCAGGAGATGTCCTGCTGGCATGTACATCTAAGGGTGAGCCATGACATCACAGGAGAGATTGAAGACTCTTTGTAATCTGGTCATGTTAGTCTGATTTGCTCTTGTAGTTCCTTGTAGGAACTGAGTAATAACCTGTCTTACAGAAAGGATGCTTTGAAGATACACTGCTTTTAAACCACCTTCACTAATGCATATAAAAGATAAGATGGTATCTCACACCATCTCATTGTAGCAGAAATCAATGAGCTTACATTTCTCTGTTGTGATATCTGCTAGCTCCAAAACGCAGAAGACAATTATTGCCTTCTTCTGAGTAAACATCAGTGTGGCCATTTTCATAGCAATGATCCTTGAGTACCAGGGAGATGATTCTCAGGGTATTGAGGTCTTTGTCATAATTTTTCTTTTCTTACAGATTTTTCTTTGAATTTGGAGTTCACAAATTGAGGGACAAGAAGCATCACTGACATGTGGATAGAGAAAAGGCATTACTATTTCAGCCTCTGGGTCTTTCTCAAGATATTTTAAGATCAAGATATTTTCAGTACCTGGTAAAATAATTGGAGGTGACATTTTTCCTTTTTTAGAAATTTTCAATAGAGCCTGACTATTTCCACAGCACTTACTTTAGAACCAAGCCAGTTCCACACAGAGGGAAATTTGGAAGAAAAGTTTGTCTCTTTTTTCAGTGCCTATTATTCTTTTCTAGACTTCGGGAGGGGTTGCTTGGAACTTAATGATATTGCAGACAGCATGAGCATTATGTCAGTGACGGCAACAAGATATGATATCATTATTCCTTGGAAGGTGTTTTTTTTAGGCTGTTTGTGTTCCCTTGCGGTGCGCCTTCAGTTCCCACCCACACCTGCTGCTGTGTCTGCTCGGAGGGATGGAAAGATTGATTTTGTCTAATTTTACCACCCACTCTGAAGCTGTTGGTTCATAACCTCTGCTGAGACTCTTTATGCCAGATTTTGTGAATGGCAAAGCTGCCTAAAAGCCAGTTTCTTTGATGTTGAGCCCCTTCTTTATAGAAAATTCCTTAAAGAAAATAAACGGATAGCCCTCTGAACTCACTATATGTGGCCTAGATGGTTCATTTAATTTTCCTGCACACATATGTATACACACATACACATTTTGAGGACTAGCAGAACAATTCAGTGTTATAATTGTTACCCTTTCTCTGAGCTGTGAAATTGTGGACAGCGTTGACAATTAAACCAATATCACAAGCATCTGACTGAGAACCTGCTGAAACTACAACTCATAAACTGTAGTAGTTCCAGGTGCATCGGGCATCCACATTTCATATTTTGAGGTTGTTCCAAAACCACCACAAAGAGAGACTTTGTTTTCTTAGAAAAGAAAGTAACACAAGAGTGTTTGGAAAAAAGAGTAGGTTTATGCGCTAATGAAATAAGAAGTCAGAGGCTGGAGAATGTCTATATGATTTCTCTACAGCCAGGTCCTGTGCTGTTTCCTCGGGAAATAGAGGTCCTGTTGTATTTCCCTAGGGGCATGCTCCACATTGAGCAGAATAACATTTCACCCTGGTAGGAGCTGCCTGTGTGCAGCCTCAAGAGATTCACCACTACAGCAGCCCTGCTCCGCTCCCTGTACCTTGGCTTGTAGGACCCCAGGGCAGGCTGCCTCTGGCTCCCTGCTGCCATCCTACTGGTGACACCACAAGAATCCCCTCTGTGTCAGTTTTGGGAAGCTGCCAGACCTAAATAACCCTAGAATTGAATGAGAAGGGAACCGAACAAGTACTCAAAAGCTTTGTGATGTGAGGGCTATTGAGCCTTGCCTTTCCCAAACTGAATTTGGTTAGTACCAGACAGGTTTGTTAGAAGTGTCACAGGATGTTTAAAGGGCAAGCATTAGTCACACTGGTGCAGAGCAGTGTGGTGAGACTAATACGAGGCTTGATTCATAACCTGGATTAACAGAGGATACTTTTCAATGAGAAGGTAAGTGGGGCGGCTCTAACATGAATGAGTATGTAATACCTAACAATTGTTCCTCTCCTGCAAAGAAATCAATTTGTGGTATATGAAACGGAATTAAGATAACAGTGCCCATCATCATGTGAAATAACATGTGACTCAGCGTTGGCAGTTACCTCCATCACGGACAGAGTCTTTGTACAGATGTTTTCTGCTTTATGGGAATATTAAAGCACGTGAAGTTGGGAAAGATGAATATAAGCCTCTACAGCTCAATTTACTTTGTGGAGGAAGGCTTCATGCTAAAACTGCTGGCCCAAATGAGAGATGAAAAATAAAAATGTCTTGTTTCAAAGCTCTAGTGTGAAAAATGCAGCAGCTTTGCCCTGTGCTTTGACCAGTTCTACAATGAATGGTGACATTTGACAGGCTTCTCACTGTGAAGGGAAATTTAACACAACTGTGCTGGCGTCTTAAAGGTCAACTGTCCCTCTCTGACATTCCCTTCTTTAGTAAGATTGCTGGCATCACTGCATGTGGGAACAGTCTAGGTCTTTTCAGGGTCTGCCACTAAATAGCCCTCAGTATTGTGCACAGCTGCACGAGTCCATTAATACGTCCCTCTCAAATGCCCATCATTTTCATTTAAAGATCATTTAAAGATCAAGTACACTTTCATCCCATGCAAATCTTCATGCTCTCTTATATTTACTGTGGAAAATTCTTTGCATCAGAAATATACTGAGGTTGCAGGAAGAGCTCACAGGATCATAGAACTGTTGGTTGCAAAGAGCTCTAGTCTTACTTCCCACTCGAAGCAGGAGTATCATCAATGCTGGGTCACATCAGATGTAGCTTTGTAAGCCAGATCTTGAAAATCTTCAAGGCTGGAGATGCCATTGTATCTCTAGGTCCTTGTTCCAGTGCTGTACTACCCTCCCAAGGAAGAAGCTCTTTATGTTAGAGGCAAGAAATCACCAAGCAATAGAAGTCTCCTGTATTAATGGGATTTTTTTCTTTGTTTCATATATGGAGCCCTCCATTTGGGACACATTTAGCTAACTGGTATGAGTTGATGTTGCCTTTTGACAGTATAAATTACAAACCTGGTACGAACTTAGATGGCAAATTGAAAGCCTGCAAGGACTTTAGCGAACAAATTAGCTGTGTAATGATATCATTAAACCATAGCAAGGACTTTTGTTTGCTTTTTATCGCATAAATAGGTGGGAGTCCTTGAAAGGGATCACTGAATGACTCATGAAGTCACTTTGTGCAGTGTGGAAAGCTTAGGGCTGTTACAGTTTCTGTTGCAGGGGGGAGAGAGAGGCATCTAACTCCCTGCATATTTCTGACAGAATCACAGAATGGCTTAGGTTGGAAGGAACCTCAAAGATCATCTAGTTCCAATACCCCTGCCATGGCAGGAACACCTCCTATTAGACCAGGTTTCTCAAGGCCCCATCCAACCTGCTTTTGAACATCTCCAGGGATAGAGTATCCACAGCCCCCTTGGGCAACTTGTTCCAGTGACATACCACCCTCAGAATCAAGAATTTCCTTCAAATTTCCAGTATAAATCTACCCTCTTCCAGTTTGAATCCATTAGCCCTCATCCTGTCACTACAGGCCTCTGTGAAGAGTCCCTCCCCAGCCTTCTCGTAGGCCCCCTTCAGATACTGGAAGTCTGCTATAAGATCTCCCCAGAGCCTTCTCTTCTCCAGGCTGAACAAGCCCAATTCTCTTAGCCTGTCTTTATAGAAGAGATGTTCCAGCCCTCTGATCATCTTTGTAGCCCTCCTCTGGACCCTCTCGAACAGGTCCATGTCCTTCTTGTGCCGGGGCTCCAGAGCTGGATGCAGTACTCCAGGTGGGGTCTCACAAGAGCAGAGTAGAGGGGTAGAATCAACTCCCTCGACCTACCTCAGAGCTTTCACTGGACCACTGTTTCCCTGCAGAGGGGTAAAGTGGTTCTTCAAACAGGTATCTAACCAGGACCCTGAATCTAAGATCCCTTCCTTGATGGCTTCATTAGTTACCATATATCAGCTGAGGTGATGTCATCTATATGCACGGCTATATGCATGATCTTGTCATCCTCAGCTGTGAGGTGATATGACCTAGTTGTAGCTAATGCTGGGTGGCATTACTTGCCATGGGGATGGGCTAGGAACACTTTGTAGTTTCATAGCTCTCCTGCTGGTGTGTGGAGGTGCTGGTAGCTCTGCTAGAGATGGTGGTAGCTCTACTGGTGGATTTACAGGAATGCATTTCACTTCTTGTCCAATGTGGTGGGTGAAATGTTGCTTGCACTCTTACGCAGCTGAAATGCAGGAGTGCTATGGAGCTCCTCACAATACTTAGCTGCTACCTGATGCAAACCAGTCACTCGACATAGCCCATGGGTGTCTAAATTCAGAACTTCCATAAATGCTTCACTTGCTCTGGGGAAAACAAAACAAAAGAAACTGCATAAAGCAATCTAATATCACTAAATGAAGTACAGAACTTCCCTTTTGAGGTGCAAAAATCTCAGCAAGCTTTTATTTATTGCTTGCTTGCATCTACATAGTTGCTTCTGCTTCTCCATTAGGGGAGGAAGTGCCAAACTGCTTCTTCTGCCTAGGACTGCCTGTGGGGTGTCTGCAGCACTTCCCTACATGGGAAATGATGCATAATTGCTCTTCTTCTGAGATGTCAGACTTGGGGTTTTGCACACAGAAGATCTGCAAGTCTTACTGTCTGTAAACAGTAGCAAGGCCTATGATTATTTAGCCATCGTAGAGGTCAAACCTTTTAATTTTCCCCATAGGTTGTGCTTTAACACTCTGCTGATGGGCTGTGCCTGCTCCTGGAGCCGAGTGTATAACTCCTGTTGACTTTAATAAAAACTGTACAGGGTATCTGAGACAGAAGTAATTTCATAATATTGTTTTGCTTTGTGCCCCATATTGCTGTATTCTGTAGCATCTGTTTAATAAGCTTTTTTTTTTCCCACTGGAGATTCTCCTCAATCCACAGTGGACTGATGATTGCAAGCCAACTAACTTCTTTCATTCAACACATTTTAGCTGAATATTTGGGTCCTAAACAGTTAGATCTTAGCAATGACTTTGCTTTCTAGATGTCCACCTGCCTCCAGTGAATTCTTCACAGGACCCATCACTCAGTGATGACCTGGAAAGTTCATACAATCTTGTTTCTTTTTGTTTTTTCTTTTTAATGTCAGGAGACAGTTAGGTTCCACATAAAGCTGAGCCTTAGACACTGCTGGAGCAAAAGCTGCTGATCAGACAAAATTCCTCCATGGTCCACACCATGATTGTCAGTGTGGGCTGTGTGGAAACCATCAATTTGCCTTTCCCTGGGGCAAGAGTTGGGATCACACTGCTGCGGGAGTTGCTGTGACACAGCGGTGCTTGGAGATAAAAATGACAGCCCTGTACTGTGATCTCTGTGTTAGACAGGGAGCAACAGGAGTGCTGGAATGGCAGGGGGCCTGTGGTCAAGTTGGAGGTTAGTGCCTCATTACACTGTGTGGCCCCTGCTCTGCAGACCACTTTGAGTGGGTCTTCAGTCAAGACTTCACCTGGAACTTCTGGGTTGCTTTTCTTTTATTATTTCCTCCATTTTTGAGCACAATAGTGCAGATGTTCATTTTCAGTCATGCATCAACTGGGCATTAAGGTTTAAGGGGGTTTCTTTGCATCTTCAGGCTAGTTTCTGTTTCTCTTCAGTCCTACCATCTCTCCGAAGAGCCTGCTGTCCTTGGAAACCCCTACGTGTTTGCTCAGCTTCCTCTAGAGGGAATATGTGTGTAAAATCATGGGGCTATAACAACTCTGGACTGACCTCTGCTAGCTCAGCTGTTGCTACCCTCAGATGGCAACCCTTTCTAGGTTGCTGTCAAGGAACCAAGCATTTCCTTCCCTTTCACCTCTCCCATGCAGTCCCACTGGAAGCAGAAGATGACCAGAGAGTATCAGAAACCTTCTCAAATATAGGTGCTTGCTGCCCTGGGTGAGAAGCAAGCTGTTTTTCAGTGAAGGCTTCACTGATGCTCATAATGAACAAAAGTTCAGTTAGAAGGAGGCTTTCCTTCAAATATAAGAAATCAATTGTTTTTAAAATTGAATTTATTTTGTATGGAAATGTTATTTCTAAGGGTGAGTGGCTGATGAAGCCTTTTCATCCTACATGACTAATCCAAATTCTGCCCACAACTGTACAACTGTTGTGACTGAATATTTTACCAAGCCACAGTTGCTTAGTGACTTATGTTAAAGGAGTGTAGGTGATTCAGTTGAAATGCTAATGACCTCATGGTGAAAGGTAATTCCACAGTTGGCCTCAATGAAGTAAATTATGGTAGGGGTGGATGTATCTTCTAAAGTGAGACCTTCAATCAAGGGCTGCAGGTAGCCTGCTAAGGCAAGTTGAGGGAACTTCTGCTGCCAGTATTAACACCAGATCACCTGCATAATCCAGGAGCTGGTGGCAATCCAGTGCCTTCTGTGTGCATTGCATTCAGGCAGAATGATGAGAAAAAATAGATGCTTTAGAATGGCTTGTACTGGGCAGCACAACACTGAGGATTGCAGAAGGTTGAGTCTGTGCTCTCCTTCAGCCCTGTATGAGCTCAAGGAGACTGCTCATGCGGGCTGTTTGCAGTCTTCCATCAGAAGTGTGGAGCTGTATGTGTGGGAAACACAGGCTGTTCTCAGCTTTTGTACCGTGTGCCAGATAACTTGGAATACAGAAGGATTTCTTTTGCTCTGTAAGTTTGGAGTTTGTCTTTGCTTAGAAAAATATGCAACTTAGAAATTATAGATTTTGCTTTAACCTATGGGATAGCTGAGGTCTTTATTGAATGTTCCATGATTTGCTCTACTTTGTCATGGATGCTTCTTCGGGTGCTTCACAGGGGCTCTGTCCACAGCAAGTAGTTTCCAGAGCCTCATCTAGATTTATCACCCTAACTCTCACAATGCTTTGATGCTGAGAAGAGACACTCCAGGGGAAAGAATTGGAGGAGGTCAAGGGAGACCTTCACACTGCCCTGTGGGGAAAGGCAGCAACTTCGTGTCATCTCACGCTTCATGAGCAGCATGGAGTCCTCTCCTCAAGTCATCTCTGGCCAGGTGCTGGCAGGACATCCTCACTGACTTTTGTGGCAGAAATTGATTCCCGTATTACTTCAGATGAGCCAGCTACAACTCAGGAGTTCTTTTGGACCTCTTTCTTAAAGGTATTTCAGCCCTGGGGTAGATTACTCTGCACCATTTATCTACTTTTATTCTGTGTGCATAGCAAAGGTGTGATCACGTAGCTGAGCATGTGTGACTCTGTATGTGGGTAAGGAGAGAAGGTTGTCACCACCATGCCATTACAACCCAAAAAACAAAGCATGGGAGTCCCTGACTTGAGAAACCCATAATTACTGCATGTGCTGTTCAAGGTCAATGTCTATGGGCAAGACTGAACTGTGCCTCAGCCTAAAAGATGATCAACACCCGCATTCAACTCTGTACATGACTGTGAGCATTTTGGAAGTTTATCAAGGGGTAAGCCTATCAAGATTATCTGGCCTGAAGATCTAGGGCAGTCTTAAATACAGCCCTTTATTAGGGTACTTATAGCAAGGGTGCATGGGGCTCTCTTATTCACCCAAGGGAAGTCCCTTATGTTCTTGATCATAGTATTTTAGAGATGAAATAATGACTATAGGACTTTGTCTAAGATCTGAGAAACATGTTTATCTAGTTGCTGTCAGGCGAACTCTTGGTGTGAAAGGGCAGTTGGACTGAAACATCCCTCTGCTGGCATCCCAGCTGTTTAGCCCTTGCTCTGTTATTTTTAAAATTTATTTTGTAACCACAGCAAAGCCATTGATTTTCTTAAATCATTTCCCTGACTAAGCAAGGGGCTTCGTTCTCTCTGAGCCAGGAATGCATTCAGTCAGTACTCATTCTGGACTGCACAATGCTTTGTAGACATTACAAAAAGGAAAACAAGCTGAAAATGAACAAATTAAGTTACATTCACAAGAATAAGGCTGAGCTAGCTGCTTCAGATCACTAAGATGTTGATGTGTTGCTCTGTGTTACTGAATTGGTGGATCCCAGCTCTAGACATTCCATACACCTATTTTTGTTGCTTCTCCAAACCAGAACCACAGGTGCCTTCTTTGTAATGGTTTCTGGTAGAGTTGCTGGGGAGATGTTCAAAGTGCAGAACTGACTGTATGGCTCAATTCTGTGTTTAAGATCTTGGTTTTTAATAAGCTGAACAGAAAATGGAGTCTATTTATCTATGGACCCTAAAGGCTTGAAATATATCTTAAAACAAAGTCTCAATTTGAGGTTTAGACTACTTCCTGACTTGGTAAGCTCAAAATTCACTATTTAGTAATTATATTGCATGAGTAGCATAATGGGGTTTCTTTATTATCATGAACATCTAGGACCAGATGTGTTCCGTGTGTTACTTAATTTTAACTGACTTCACATTAGGAACAGGGCTCATGTGAATTTGCCCCAGGTGCTTGTAATCTAACTTGGGTGTCACTGCTGTGACACTTAAAGGATGTGGCAGGAGCATAACATTGATTTACATGAGACACTCCAGGGGAAAGAATTGGAGGAGGTCAAGGGAGACCTTCACACTGCCCTGTG